>JADRCH010000243.1:7458104-7490674 GCA_019843965.1 Rhynchomys soricoides
TTAAGACCCTTTTATTCAAGAATGCAGGTCCTCAGGGTGGAAGTCTGGTTGCTATAAGTGACTTTACCCATTGAGCTATCTTATCTGCCCAAAAGATTTCAAAAGACCTTATAAGGAGGATATTTCTCCTCCCAAGGTTTGTACATATTTTTGTTATTTCAGGATTCTGATCAGACAAAATGTTCTTTTTTTTTATTAGATATATTCTTTATTTATATTCAAATGTTATCACCTTTCCTGGTCTCCCTCCCTGGAAGACCCCCATCTCACCTTGCTCCCCCTGCTTATTTGAGGGTGTTTCCCCACCTACCAACCAACTCCTGCCTCCCCACTCTTAATATACTGAGGCATCTATATAGCCTTTACAAGACCAAGGACTTCTTCTCCCATTGATGCCTGACAAGGCCATACTCTGGACATATGAGCCTGGAGCCACTGGTCCCTTGTGTGTACTCCTTGGTTGGTAACTTAATCCCTGTGAGCTCTGCAGGTTGGTTGATATTGTTGTTCTTCCTATGGAGTTGTAAACACCTTCAGCTACTTCAGTCCTTTCTCTAACTCCTCCTCTGGGGACTCTGTGTTCATTCCAATGGTTGGCTACAAGCATCTGGCTCTGTATTTGTCAGGCTCTGGCAGAGCCTCTCAGGAGACACTATTATCAGGCTCCTTTCAGCAAGCACTTCTTGGTATCCACAATACTGCGTGCATTTGGTTACTGTATACAGAATGGATCCCTGTGTGGGGCAGTCTTAGGATGGCCTTTCCTTCAGTCTCTGTTCTACACATTGTCTCTGTCTTTGCTCCCATAAGTATTTTGATCTGCTTTCTAAGAAGGACCGAAGTACCCACACTTTGGTCTTCTTTCTTCTTGAGCTTCACGTGGTCTGTGAATGGGATCTTGGGAATTCTGAGTTTTTGGGCTAATATCCACTTATCAGTAAGTGCATTCCATGTGTGTTCTTTTGTGATTGGGTTACCTCACTCAGTATGAAATTTTCTAGTTCCATCCATTTGCCTAAGAATTTCATGAAGCCATTGTCCTAAATAGCTGATTAGTACTCCATTATGTAAATGTGCCACATTTTCTCTATCCATTCCTCTGTTAATGGACATCTAGGTTCTTTCCATTTCCTGACTATTATAAATAAGGTTGCTATTAACATAGTGAAGCATATGTCCTTGTTATATGTTGGAGCATCTTTTGGTAATATGCGCAGGAGTGGTATAACTAGGTCCTCAGGTAATACTATATCCAATTTTCTGACGAAACACCAGACTGATTTCTAGAGTGGTTGTACCAGCTTACAGTCCCAACAGCAATGAAGGAGTTTTTCCTCTTTCTCCACATCCTTGCCAATATCTGCTGTCACCTGAGTTTTTGATCTTAACCATTCTGACTGGTTTGAGATAGAATCTCAAGGTTGTTATGATTTGCATTTCACTGATGACTAAGTATATTGAGCATTTCTTCAAGTGCTTCTAGGGCATTCAATATTCCTCAATTTAAAATTCTTTGTTTAGCTCTGTACCCTACTTTTTAATAGCAGTATTTGATTCTCTGGAGTTTAACTTCTTGAGTTCTTTATATATTAGGATATTAGCCCTCTATCAGATGAAGGATTGGTAAAGATCTTTCCCCAAGCTGTTTGTTGCCTTTTTGTCCTATTGATGGTATCCTCTGCCTCACAGGAACTTTGCAAATTTATGAGGTCCCATTTGTCGATTCTTGATCTTAGACCATAAGCCATGGAGTTCTATTCAGGAAATTTTCCTCTGTCTCATGTGTTTGAGGTTCTTCCCCACTTTCTGCTCTATAACTTTTAGTGTATCTGGTTTTATGTGGAGGTCCTTGATCCACTTGGACTTGAGCTTTGTACAAAGAGATAAGAACTGGTTGATTTGTATTCATCTACATTCTGACCTCCAGGTGAACCAACACTATTTATTAAAAATGTTGTCCTTTATTCCACTAGATGGTTTTAGTTTCTTTGTCAAATATCAAGTGACCATAGGTATATGGGCTCATTTCTGGGTCTTCAATTCTATTCCATTGACATTCCTGCTTGTCTCTGTACCAATACTATGCAGTTTTTAATCACAATTCCGCTATAGTAGACCCTGAGGTCAGGGAAGGTGATTACCCCAGAATTTTTCTTTTTATTGTTGACAATAACTTTTGCTATCCTGGATGTTTTGTTATTCTAAATGAATTTGCAAGTTGCTCTTTCTAAATCTATGAAGAATTGAGTTGGGATTTTGATGGGGATTGCATTAAATCTTTAGACTGCTTTCTGCAAGATGGCCATTCTTACTTTATTAATCTTGCCAACTCTTGAGTATGCAAGATCTTTTCATCTTCTGAGATCTTTGATTTCTTTCTTCAGAGACTTGAAGTTTTTGTCATACAAATCATCCCCTTGCTTGGTTAGAGTCACATCAATGTATGCAATATTATTTGTGACTGTTGTGAAGAGTGTTGGTTCCTTAAATTCTTTCTTAGCCTGTTTATTCTTTGAGTATAGGAAGGCTACCGATTTGTTTGAGTTAATTTTATATCCAGCCACTTTGCTGAAGCTATTTATCAGGTTAAAGATTTCTCCAGTGGAATTTGGGGGTCACTTAAGTATACTATCATATAACCTGCAAATAGTGATATTTTGACTTCTTCCTTTCCAATATGTATCTCTTTGACCTCCTTTTGTTGTCTAATTGCTCTAGCTAGAACTTCATGTACTATATTGAACAGATAGAGAGAGAGTGGGCAGCCTTGTCTAGTCCATAGTTTTAGTAGGATTACTTCAAGTTTCTCTCTACTTGGTTTAATGTTGGCTACTGGTTTGCTGTATATTTCTTCTACTATGTTTATATATGGGCTTTGAATTCCTGATCTTTCCAAGACTTTTAACATAAAGGGAAGTTGAATTTTCTCAAATGCTTTTTTCAGCATCAAATGTTTATGTAGTAGATTACATTGATGGATTTCCATACTCTGAACCATCCTTGTATCCCTGTGTTGAAGCTTAATTGATAGTACTGAATGATCATTTTGATGTGTTCCTGGATTTGGTTTGCAAGAATTTTATTGAGTATTATTGCATTGATGCTCAAAAGGGAAATTTATCTGATATTCTCTTTATTTGTTTGGTCTTTGTGTGGTTTAGGTATGAGAGTAATTGTGGCTTCATAGAACGAATTGGATAATGTTCATTCTGTTTATATTTTGTGGATTAGTTTGAAGAGTATTAGTATTAGGTCTTCTTTGAAGGTCTGATAGAATTTTCTACTAAACCCTTCTGGGCCTGGGCTGATTTTGGTCTGGAGACTTTTAATGACTGCTTCTATTCCTTTATGGTTTATGGGACTGTTAAATGGTTTATTTGATCCTGACTTAACTTTGGTATTTGGTATCTGTCTAGAAAATTGTCTATTTTGTCCAGATTTTCCAATTTTGTTGAGCATAGGCTTTTGTAGTAGGATCTGATGATTTTTGTATTGCCTCAGTTTCTATTGTTATGTCTCCATTTTCCTTTCTGATTTTACTAATTTTGATACTCTCTCTATGCCCTCTGGTTAGTCTGGCTAAGAGTTTATCTATCTAGTTGATTTTCTCAAAACAAAAACAAAAACAAAACAAAAACAAACAAACAAAGCAACAACAACAACAAAAACAGCTCCTGGTTTTGTGGATTCTTTGTATAGTTATTTTTGCTACAATTTGGTTGATTTTAGCCTTGAGTTTGATTATTTCCTGCTGTCTACTCCTCTTGGGTGTGTTTGCTTCTTTTTGTTCTAGAGCTTTCAGGTGTGTTGTCAAACTTCTAGTGAATGCAATCTCAAGTTTCTTTTTGAAGACACATAGAGCTATGAGTTTTCTTCTTAGCGCTGCTTTCATTGTGTCTCCTATGTTTTAGTATGATGTGCCTTCATTTTCATTAAATCCTGAAAAGTCTTTAATTTCTTTATTTCTTCCTTCAGTAAGTTATCATCGAGTAGAGTGTAATACAGCTTCCATGTGTATGTGGGCATTCTCTTTTTGTTGGTATTGAAGACCAGCCTTTTTCATGGCAATTGGATAGAATACATGGGATTATTTAAATTCTCTTGTGTATGTTGAGGCCTGTTTTGTGACCAATTATATGGTTAATTTTGAGCAAAGTAACATGAGGTGCTGATAAGAAGGTATATTCTTTTGTTTTAGGATGAATTGTTCCATAAATATCTGTTAAATCCATTTGATTCATAACTTCTGTTAGTTTCTCTGTGTCTCTGTTTAGTTTCTGTTTCCATTATCTGTCCATTGCTGAGATTTGGGTGTTGAAGTCTCCCACTATTATTGTGTGAGGCCCATTTTGTACTTTGAGATTTAGTAAAGTTTCTTTTATGAATGTGGGTGCCCTTTAATTTGGAGCTTAGAGGTTCAGAATTGAGAGTTCACCTTTGAACAGTATGAAGTGTCCTTTCTTATCTTTTTTCATAACTTTTGTTTGAAAGTTGACTTTATTCAATATTAGAATGGCTACTCCAGCTTGATTTTTGTGACCAGTTGTTTGGAAAATTGTTTTCCAACCTTTTACTCTGAGTTAGTGTCTGTCTTTGTCACTGAGGTGCATTTCTTGTATGCAGCAAAATGCTGGGTCCAGCGTACTTATACAATATGTTAGTCTATGGCGTTTTATTGGGGAATTGAATCTATTGATATTAAGTGATATTAAGGAAAAGTGATTGTAGCTTCCTGTTATTTTTGTTTTTATAGGTGGAATTATGTTTATATGGCTATCTTCTTTTGGGTTTATTGAAAGAAGATTACTTTCTTGCTTTTTACAGGGTGTAGTTATTTTCCCTCCTTGTGTTGGTGTTTTCCATCTATTTTTTTTTCTTTGTTTGTTTTTATAGGAATGGATTTGTGGAAAGATATTGTATAAATTTTGTTTTGTTATGGAATATCTTGGTTTCTCCATCTATGGTCACTGAACATTTTGCTGGATAGCCTGGGCTGGCATTTGTGTTCTCTTAGGGTCTGTATCATATCTGCCCATGATCTTCTAGCTTTAATAGTCTCTGGTGAGAAATCTTGTGTATTTCTTAAATGCTTGCCTTTATATATTACTTGACCTTTTTTCCTTACTGTTTTTAATATTCTTTCTTTGTTTAGTACATTTTGTGTTTTGATTATTATGTGACAGTTCGAATTTATTTTCTGTTTCAGGCTATTTAGAGTTCTGAAGGCTGCTTCTATGTTCATGGACATCTCTTTCTTTATATCATGGAGGTTGTCTTGGATAATATTATTGAAGATATTTACTGTCCCTTTAAGTTGGGAATCTTCATTCTCTTCTGTACTTATTATTCTTAGATTTAGTCTTTTCATTGTATCCTGGATTTCCTGGATGTTTTGGGTTAGGAGCTTTTTGATTTTTGCATTTTTTTGACTGTTGTGTCATGTTTTCTGTGGTATTTTCTGCACCTGAGATTCTCTCTTCTATCTCTTGTATTCTGTTGGTGATGCTTGCATATATGACTCCTGATCTCCTTCATAGGTTTTCTGTCTCTAGGGTTGTCTCCCTTTGTGATTTCTTTATTGTTTCTATTTCCAATTTGAGATCTGGATGGTTTTGTTCAATTCTATCACCTGTTTACCTGTGTTCTCCTGTATTTTTTTTAAAGAGAGTTATTCGTGTCCTTCTACCATCATCATGAGAGCTGATTTTAGATCTGAATCTTACTTTACCAGTGTGATGGCATAATCAGGGAGAACTGGGTTCTGATGATACCAAGTAACCTTGGTTTCTGTTGCTTGTAATCTTATACTTGTATCTTGCCATATGATATCTAGTGCTACCTGCCATCACTGTATCTTACTGGAGCCTGTTCCTCCTGTGATCTTGGTTGTGACAGAACTCCTCAGAGTCCAGCTGTCTCTGTGATCCTGTGATTCTGAGATCCTGTGATCCTGAAATCATGGGTGTGTTAGAGATCCTGGGAGTCAAGCTGCCTCTGGAATCCTGAGCTCCTAGTGTGATAAAGCTCCTGAGATTATGTGATCCTGAACGTGTTAGAGCAGCTGGGAGTTGAGCTTCCTCTGGGGTTGTGTGACTGGGTGTGGAGCTGGTGCCCAAGATCTGCTCATTGAAATGGCTCAGACTGGAAGGAACCTGTGCCACTGGCCTGGAAAGGTTCCTGTGACCCTGGACCCTGCTGGTCCCAGTTACTCCATGGTGTTGTGGCTGATGTGACCTCCTCACCTGTGATTCTATGATCCTTGGAGTTTTAGAGAATCTGGGATTTGAGCTTCCTCTGGGTGTTGTGGGACTGGTGTTGTTGCTAGCACCCAAAGTCTGCTCAGGGTACTGGCTCAGACTGGAAGGCCAGACAAATTATTCTTTCATCTATTCATCTATTATTCAGGAGCAGGGAAGTAATTTTTCTAAACTCAAATACCTCATGACAGTTAAATATTTTTTATGAGTTTAAATTTATTTTTTTCTGATATAATACATATTTTCTTATATAATATATATATTTCTGATATAATATATATATATATATTATATATTTTACTATAATACAGAGATCATTTCAGCAACCTATAATTATTTATTGAAATTACTGACCTTTCTGCTGTTTTTTGAGTACATCAACATTTCAATGGGTACCTGTCTATGAACTCATGGTACCAAATCATCTTTACAACTAATGCTGGAGATTTGAGGGAGTAGGAAAAACTATTGAGGATAAACAAGCCAGAGTTCTGAAGAATTCTGTCCTGTGCCAAGCTTTTATTACAGATGATGGAACAGAAAGTTTGGGCCATCAAACATTCCTTCATAAAATAAGCAATCTCATTTAAGAACATAGGCTTTTAAACTGAGCATATGAGAAATTGTGAAGTGAGGGTTATTAATGCAGAACCAAATTACTTCAGAGCAGGCAAAATAGTAGATGCTCATAATAGATTCTTTTAGTCATATGTCATCTGAAATGCTCATATTTTCTAGAATTGAAGGGAAAGGAGGTTGGAGGAAAGACCAGGAAAGGATTTTTCATTTTTAATCCAGGATTAATTCCATTATATGGTGAAGGTGCATATTGAAGCACATAGTGGATATTGATTCATAACTCCATTTAATATATGGTACACATGTTTAAAAGCAATTTATTTTATCTGTTCCCCAAAGCTGCCTGAAATCCTATTAAGAAAAAGACCTTCTGAAGAAATACATTTTACTTGTTGTATAGGGTTTACAAATACAGGTATCTGAGTAATCCTGGCTTAACAACAAATGTTATCTGTAATGTAGTGTTCTTCTGAGTAGAGATAAGCTCCTCTGACTTCAGTTAAACACATAACAGATATAGGAGTTCACACAATATGTCTGTGCCTGGGATATTTGGCTAAGGAGAAATTTGGAACTGCAATAAAGAAATATTGTTATCTGAAGTGATGCTTTTTCACCCAGCAAATGTTCAGTACACGACCCTGTCAACCCTGATGCAGCTTCAGGCCCTTAAGATAGAATCTTGGCAGTGGGAGTCATGGGAGACTGATGTTAAGTTATAACAGTTAAGTTATGTTATAAAGAAATGCAATGATTCTTTGAAGGCAAGAATGGATGTAGATATTATGAGGCCTGACAAAATTACAATTTGGCAAGTTTTTAAAGGAAAAGTTCACAGAGTATATTCAAATTCTTAGGGAAAGATGGAATACAGGGGTAGCACCTGATAGTTGCTAGAATTTTAATAGTATCAATATAATTTTCTACCACTGTTAGAGCACATCTGACAACACAGTTGATTTAGAGAACACCACAGCATGGCACAGGACAAGTATCAGAAACTGTACTCTTGGTAGTGGACTGACTCTTTCTTTGATAAGGAAAATATTTTTTCCCTGTGTTTAAAAAAATAATTCACAGGGAAATGATAGAATACAGAAAGAGGAACTAAAAATCTCAAAATATAAAAAGACACTGTAGTTTTGAGTTAGTGATATTTTCTAGTGTATGATCAGACAAATGTGAGGAGATCATAGAGTGAAGAGAGATGAGACAGAATAAACTAATCCATAAGCTGTGGCCCAAAACATACTCATGCTAACTGAAACATATTTTTTGCTTCGTAGGTTTACCACCAGTGCTTTTTCTACATCTAGACCAGGATATATCCTGCATCAGTACTGATAGCCTTGTGTCCTTCTGAGATTTGAATCCTATATACTACCTCTTATCCACATATATGCTTACTTGCATGGAACTTTTTGTTTGTGTTTCTTGTATTTTTCTTCTTCATTGAAGAGCTGTACATAAATTATTGGTGTGCTTATTTGGAGAATATATGCAGGTAACTGTTGCAAAGTCTGATATAAATATATTGTTTTTGCAGTGTCTCTGGGGGTTAGTCCTCTATACCTCTCATGTCTGATGCAAAGAATATAAGTTCAAAAACTACAAGGCAAAACAAAAACACCTCCCACCTCAGCTACTTTATGTTGCCTTCAGATTCTGAGTCATCTTCAAGATCACATGCATTATGTGGTCTCTGGATTGTGTCTAAGCAATATCACATTAATAAAATCTGTGACATTGTTTTTTTTTTTTTCTTAACTTGCTTCTGTGTTCATTAGCATCAGTAGATCAACAGATGAATCCACTAGCTAAAGTAATTTTCCACATTTGATGGTAATGCACCCAAAGCAGAAAAAACAAATATTCTGGTTGACTCTTTTTTGTGTTCTTAGCTTTGTTTCAATATACTAATGTTCAGAAGTGGTCTAAATAAGAAATACTTGAATCATTTTGATTCTTATTTCATGAATGGCTTAATTATTGGATTTATAGCTTATTGGGCTATTGAATATGTAGAAATTTTAGAAAAGGGCTGGAAAACCAAGAAGTAGATGAGTAGGAGATTAGTATTAAAGGTTTCATTGTCTTCTGTCCCTTTCACTCTGGTCTCTTCCCTCCTCCTCCTCTTCCTCCTTCTCCTCCTCATCTTCTCCTTTAAAATTATTTCTTTATTTTTATGATTGTAACATAATTGTTTCACCAAGGTGCTCTGGTTTATGGGGGACAAAAAAGTGCTATGTCTGTGCCCACAAATCTTAAAAGTTGGAACAAAATCAAGCATTTCCTCTATGTGAGTTCTTGATCTAAGGAATGTTGTCATTATGATTGAAAACCTAAGCATGCATGAAATTGTCATGTGATGAAAAAGAAAAATTTAAGAAATCAAATGTGTAAAATGAGGAAAAACAGTTTAGCTTAATAGGATAGGATAAGTTTTGAATTTCTTTTTAAAAAAATCAGACTCAAATACAATTTAATGTGATTATTTTTCCTACTTCTTGACAATGTTGGGTGTAGTTTTTGTGGTTATTTGTAAAATTATCTTTAATTAATTTATTTATTTATATTAGTAAAATATCTCATTTGCAACCGAAACTAGTTTTAAACTCATGATTTCCCCAGCCTAAGCTTCCCAAGTGTTACAAATACAAGCATGGAACACAATGACTCATTTATTTGAAGTTTTAAATTGGCTTTTTGTGAAAAAAGCATTATTTCTGAAAAAATAATGCTAATGAGACATTCATTACTGATACAGAACTATTTCAAGGATAAATATAATCATGACTATTACTAAAGCATCAAATCAGATTTAATTATTTATTACTGCACATGTAACATTGCCAGACATTTGAATGGTTGTCATTTTATACCATTTTGTTAAAATGTCATGTACTAACACTTTATCTTTGCTGTTAGCCATAAGAGCTGACCTGCAGCTGGTACTTGGATGTTCACCAATTCTTATAAATGCAAGTCTCCAGGCTGCCAATTCCAGAGCTGACTGGCATTGGTAGATATCAAAAGATGACTGGTAAACTTTCTGTTCATCAAATGTCTTTCTATATCTGTGTAAAATAGGCTGAATATTTTAATACTCACTACTGTGAACTGTACTCTGCACATATCATTCACAGGATTTTAAAAGCCCATGAAAGTAGTGCCATAACTGCTGAGGTGAGAGATTTCATAAAGAATTCTGCTCAGCTCTCTGCATTAACATTTCTGCCATCCTTAGGAAAAGAAGTTAATTGTATTTAAGCCTCTTGGGTGATTTAATGTTACTCTTACAAGATGATCCTCCTAAGATAAAAAGAACACAGAGCTCAGGCTATGCAGGCATCTGCCTTTGTCTCTCTTACAACTAAATTTATGCTTGAGGCATTTTTATTAAAAATTGGAAAACATTAGTTAGTATCATTTTTAAATGTCACATTATGGCATGCATGTGAACATTTGTGCTGATTGTTTTATGGAACATGACATGGCATTTCTTTGATTTTTCATTTGTCACTTGTTTCAAAATAAGTTGAACATGACATAGTTTTCTTTCAAACACTTATCTCAGTAAGGGTCAGCATTTATGTTTCAGTTGGATTTCAGCATCATACAGCACTTCAAGAAGATAGCTGTACTTCACATACCTTGTCCTTAGACCAGACACATCTCTAAAATCTGGTAGCAATCAGCTACACTGGAAAAAAAGCCTCATGTGTTCTAACGTGTTCAGAGTATTAATGACTGGACACGATCTTCAAAGATCTTCTTCTGCCAAGTGTTACATTTTTAACATATAGAATATTGTTACATTTTAATGCATCTTAAAATGAAATAAAGTCTTAGGGAAGATAGGAACATGATTACAATTTCTAGAGACATTTTGTGAACTAGAGATATCTTAGTTCATAATTGTAATAAAATATATATTTTGTGTAATGAGGATGAATAAAAAATTTAAAAGAATAAAGGAAGCCTGGAGCTCTTCGATATATCTAGGCCCTGAGATGTGGAGATATTAGCAGTTTCATAGGAAAAAAACGCTCTTATGCCTACAGTTCTGACAGAGAACCCTCTATACCTCTCTACATTTGCTTCATTATTTATGGGAGCCTAAGTAATAAACCTAGAAAACAAAACTTATAATTTTGGTTAAAATATGTGTTCTACTTAAATTTCTATTGCTGTGGTGAAACAAATACCATGACCAAAAACATCTTGAGGAGGAAATGTATTTGCCTTATAGGTTACAATCAAACCTGGGGGGAGGAAAGACTAGAACTCAAATAGAAACCTGCAGGTAGAAAGTGAAGGAGAAAACAAAACGAATGTTGTTTCCTGGCTTGAGGATCCTGATTTCTTATATCACCCAACACCACCTCCCCATGAGGGTCACTGCACACCATGGGCTTGGTTCTGCCATAGCAATTATTAATCAGGAAAATGTCTCAAAGATTTGGCTATAGAATCTGATAGAGGTATTTTCTCAAGTGAGATGTCCTCTTCCTAGAAAACTCTAGCTTGATTCAAGTTGACAACAGACTAACAGGAAAGGAGAACAGAACAAATTTAATGTGGCATTTTGTATTCATTAATAAAAAATCTACATTTTTGTCATTTTAAGTGCAAAATACCAGCAAAACATTTTTAAAATGCAAATTGCAAATTATTTGGTTTGTTTCAACTTGAATGCCATATCAGAATGATGAAAGAAGAAAGTGACTGAAAAGTAAAATACAGAATTCTTATATATAACTTCATAATTGAGAGTAACAAATTCCTAATAGCTAGCAAACACCACAAAAACTGTACCCATTTTAACAGCTAGTGTGCTATAGAAGAACAGAGATAATAGAATGAATATATATTACAGAAATGGCTCATTATATTTGCAAACATCCAACAGGTTGAATTGTCTAACAATATCCATCTATACATTGGAGAGGCTAGGAGGTGAGGAGCTGATCATTGCTAGACTTGATGCCTCCACTGTACAAATTTTTTGGTTGAAGGCCTGGAGAGTTTTGGGGAGCTGAACATCTTTAGTCCATATTGGGGCCCTCAAAGAGTGAGAATATGTCAGTGGAGTATGGCAGTATTGGATGGACTAACAAGATAAATACTTTTACTGGGCAGAAGAAATGGTACTCAGGCAAAATCAAAATTTCATATTTGAACCAAGAAGACATTATTGACAGTGGGAAAGATTCTTTTAACTTCAATTTTTTTTGTTGTTTTGTTTTTTTGGGTTTTTTTTTGCTGTTGTTTTTTCTTTCAGGAAATGATTTCACAGATCTCCACAAAGGACATAATTTCTTTTTTGATTACAAATTGAAGGAAGGTGCAGCTCCATTTAACAATCTCACAACTGACAAAATGCCAAGTCAGCACCAATATGCCCACATAGAGACAAAAATCAACATCATTAAACTGCTTTTTGACAATATCAGTCCCCCCTAGTGAAATTGTAACAGCTTGTATGGCACAAAATCAAGAACATTTACCTTAAAACATTTAAAGCAAAGAGCTTTATGTGGATTTACTTGCCAGGAGTCAAACTCATGAAATTATCTGCTGTTCTGGGAAGCCTAGTCAGTTAAAGTGAAGGTTTAAGAAAGAACGTGTCTGGTCTCAGTTTCCAGGTACTAAAAGAACATCTGGTATTTCCCAGAAGCAAGTTGCAATAGTGGGTTAGCCTTGGGCCATGTGTAACCTTCCCACTTGCTTGCCTATATAAGCTACTGCCCTGAAATATAATTTGAGAGCTTTATCAGAATGCATGACTTGCTCTCTTTCTTCACTTCTCTTGTCCCCCATTCTTTTACCCCCTCCCCAGGTTCCTACTGAACCCCCACAGGCAGGAAAAATTGGTGCCCAAACGTGGGACCTGGGTACAGGGATCTGACTGAATGTTGCTCACCCAAGGACGTCTCCCACCCATAGGATAACCACTTCCCCAGAGGTTGCGAAAGAAGATATGCACTGTGATCACCACAGAGCAGCCCGTCTGTGAGTCTGATCTATTGAGGTAAGATAGAGCAATGCAAATATGGGACAAGCATTGAGTAACCATGACTTATTCTTACAGGGTCTCAAGGAGTCCCTCAAGACACAAGGAACTCAGCTAAAGAAAAAGATTTTAATAAGCTCTTTGAATTTATTAATGATGTCTGTCCTTGGTTTTCTCAAGAAGGAACTCTTGATGGATGGGCTAGGGTTGGGAACTGTTTAAAGGACTTTTATAGCTCTTTTGGTCCAGAAAGAATCCCTGTTTAGGCTTTTCCTACTGGAATTTGATTAATGATATGTTAAAAGTATATAAAAAATGGCCAGACATTCAAGAAATTGTTAAGGATGGAGAAAGGGTCCTTCATAGACACTCCAGTGCTCCCTCAGTTGCCAGTCTGTCTTTATGCTAGAACCAGAGTCCTCCGCTGCTGCTGCCAAGCCCATACAGGTGTTGGCAAAACCCCTCATCTCCAGCCTTTATCCTTCTGTTGTGAGTCTTCAGACATGAGCACAAGAGCCCAGCGACCTACTTTCCCCAGAAGAGGCATCCTCCCTGGAGGAAGAGGCTGCCAAATATCATAATCCTTACTGGCCACCCCATGGTCTTTCTCACATCAGCCACCTCCTTATGTTTCTGTCCCTCCATTTTGTGCTCCTGTTCTTGATCTAGATATTACAGACTCCACTGAGAATGCTAAGGCAAAACTCTGTTGAGAGGTAGCCTCCCTTAAAGATCTACTCCGAAAGAAAAGGGAACACTTAACATTAATAAGAACTACAGGCGCTCGGGTTTAGAAAAAACCCTCTAAAACCCTACAGGCATTTTCTGTCACCCAAATTAAAATATCTTCCCACTCTGAGGGAATGGCTGAGGAGGGCAAAATGTCCAATGATGAAGAAAACCCCCGCTCTGCTGAAGAAGACCCTGATAATGAAAATGAGGCTTCTGGAGATTCAGACAAGGAAGAGAATGTCAGAAACTAGCAATATTGCCTTCTTAGGTTTAAACATACAAAAGAATTTAAAATAGCCATAAAACTCTATGGCCCTGTAGCCCCTTTCACTCTGTCTATAATTGAAACCCTGAGTTACGTATGGCTTACACCCAATGATTGGAATCTTTTGGCACTCCCCCCCTGTCAGGAGGTGATTATGTTCTTTGGAAGATTGACTTTGTTGAAAATTGTAGAGAAGTGGTGATCCTCGATTCTGAAAGCAAAACCTCTAAAACTAAAGATAAGCTCTTGGTCCAGAGACTCTACGACACCAATGACTAACCGGCTAAATTTCTTCCTGGCCTCTTATCCCAAATATAGAATTCAGGCCTTATGGCTTGGAAGCCACTCCCTCCCAAGGGGTTGGTGACTACCTCATGGGGCAAGATTCGGCAGGGTCCTGATGAACCTTATAGTAATTTCACCAGCCACTTCACTGATGCAGCTGAAAGGCTTGTTGGGCGAGATGAAAATGAGAGCAAGTTCATTAAACACCTTGCTTTTGAAAATGCAAACCCTTCTTGTCAGGCTGCCATATTGCCTCATCATAGCGGCAAAGACATTTCTGACTATATAAGACTTTGTGCAAGCATCTGCTATTGATTCCCCTCACTCATCCTAATAAAAACACATTGAACCTACCACTTCCCCTTGGAATACACCTATTTTTGTTATTAAGAAAAAAATCTGGCAAATGGAGATTATTATAAGATTTAAGAGAGATTAATATGACTATGCTTACCATGGGTGCCTTACAACCAGGACCGCCCACCCCTGTAGCCATTCCTGCTGGATACTATAAAATAATGATAGACCTTAAAGACTGATATTTTACCATCCCCCTACATCCGGAAGATAAAGAGCGCTTTGTGATTAGTCTACTAGTGACAAATTATAAAGGATCTATGTCTCATTTCCACTGGAAGGTCCTGCCTCAAGGCAAAGACAACAACCCCACCTTGTGTCAAAAATTTGTGGCTTAGATTATTGATCCCTTTAGGATACTTTGGCCATCTACTTATATTGTCCATTATATAGATGATATTCTTTTGACAAGATCTGATGGCTCTCAACTGCTCCATTGCTGCTAACAACTTTCACAAAAATTAACAGATAATGATCTCCAAATTGCACCAGATAAAATCCAGCTAAAGGACCCCTATTTTTATCTAGGGTTTGAACTTTATCACCAAAAAAATTGTTACACAGAAAAATCCAGTTAAAAACTAGTCATTTAAAAACCTTAAATGATTTTCAAAAGCTCCTGGGAGATATTAATTGGATCAGGCCCTACCTCAACCTCTCCAGAGGAAAACTTAAGCCCCTCTTTGATATTCTCAAGAGAGACTCTGATCCCTCTTCCTGTAGTTCCTTAACTCCCACATCAGCCACAGCTCTGGGAGCTGTTGAGAGCTATTCAGAATCAAAGAGTTACCTTTATTTCTTACGAGAAGACCCTCCTATTTGTTGTTTGCACCACATCTCATACACCCACCAGAGTGTTTTGACAGCATGGCCCCCTTTTGTGGATTCACCTTTCAACCTCTCACACCGAAGTTCTTAACCCTTATACCATTTTAGTTGCTAAGCTTATTTCCTTGGGCATGAACAGAACCAACAATATTTTGGCAAAGATCCTGATAAAATAATTTTTCCCTATTCCAAAGACCAGTTACATTGGCTTATGCCGGCTATAGATGAATGGCCTGTAGTTTGTTTATCCTTTTCAGGAATAATTGATAATCATTACTCTGCAGATAAATTACTTCAATTTACCAAAATTCATCTCTTTATTTTTCCAAAAGTTACTTCTCAGCCACTGCCAGAGGCATGCCTAGTGTTTACTGATGGCTCCTCTAATGGGATTACAGCCTATATTATTAACGGAGAAACAACCACTATTCAGTCTCCCTTTAAATTAGCACAGCTTGTGGAACTTTTTGCAGTGGCTAAAGTTTTCCAGGCCCTGATAAATTGCCCCTTTAATTTGTATACTGATAGTGCTTATGTTGCCCACTCTGTTCCGCTTCTTGAAACAGTTCCCTATAGGCCCTCTACCAAAGTTGTTCCTCTTTTTACTCAACTTCAAAAATTAATTGCATCCAGATGTTATCTTTTCTATCTTGGACATCTCTGCTCTCATTCCGACCTTCCTGGTCCTCTTTCTACATGAGACATGCTTGTGCCAATGCCACCACACCTTTGCTTTTTTCTGTTTCTATAGATCCCACTGAACAGGCCCAGGAGAGCCACGCTCTACACTATTTAAATGCTCAGACACTTTGACAGCTCTTGAAAATTACCCAAGAACAAGCATGCAAGATTGTTAAACAATGCCCAGCCTGTATTACACTTCTGCCTATTCCTCATCTGGGAGTTAATTCCAGGGGTTTGATCCCAAATGATATATGGCAGATGGATGTTACCCATATCCCTGAATTTGGCAATCTTAAATATCTTCATGTGACAATAGATACCTTTAGTGGATTCATTTCTGCCAGTTTACACACTGGGGAAACCTCAAAATATATAATAGCCCATGTTTTAAATTGCCTTTCAGTTATGGGCAAACCTAAGGTTGTTAAGACAGATAATGGTCCTGGCTACACTGGAAAATTTTTTCAGAGTTCTGCTGCCAATTACAGATCAAACATGTTACTGGTATTCCTTACAATCCTCAAGGACAGGGCATTGTCAAATGTGCCCATCAAACTATTAAAAATGCCCTTCATAAGTTGAAAAAAGGAGAGATATATCCCACAAAAGGGTCCCCAAGACACATCCTTCATCATGCCTTGTTCATCTTTAATTTTCTCAGTTTAGATGTCCATGGCAGATCCACCTCTGATTGCCTCTGGCATCCAGAAACAAATAAAAAATATGCCACAGCTATGTGGAAGGACCCTCTCACTTCTAAATGGAATGGCCTAGACCCAGTTCTTATCTGGGGCCGAGAATCAGTGAGTCTGTTTGACACTAAAGTGGGTGCAGCCAGATGGCTACCAGAAAGACTGGTAAAAAAAATAGATGCCCCTATAAAGATGTGTCCACCCATAGATATGCCAGACAATAGTTAAATCCAGGGGGAAAACTTCCCTGAGATCCCTTTCCTTCTCTTTTTCCTTGCAGGTTGCAAGAATGAATTGCTTACCATCAAGAACTTTAATCCTAATGCTGTTCTTGACACCCATAATCGCAAGTAGAAATAACCCTCACCAACCCCCAATTTAACCTGGCTAGTGATTAATGGGGAGGGTGATGTTGTATAGAGCACATCAAAGGTCACACACCCTAACTCCTTGCGGCCTAGTCTTTATCCTGACCTTTGTAAACTGGCTATAGATGCCCCCACCAATTGAGATTTGGAGGGACAAACAGATTTCCAAAATGGTCCTTCATCGCCCTCCCCTCCTAAAAGGCATGGTCTTGACCCTTGGGTCAGCTGTAGCATGAAAGATAGAAGGAGCATGCTGAGAACACTTACCTTTTATATGTGCCCAGGCTTCTGTGCCTTAAACCCTAAATGCGGAGGCAAAGCAGAATTTTACTGTAAAAATGGGGCTGTGAAACCACAGGTGATACCTACTGGGCTCTTTCTTCCTTTTGGGATTTAATTAAAGTCGTTGCTAACTATACACATCATAAAACTGGAAGCCAAGGCTGACTAAGTATTCCAGAGCACTCAAATTGGTATCACCCACTTCATATTCAATTTACAGAAGGAGGAAAAAAGAGTACAGTTTGGACTGGTGACGTCTCTTGGGATCTGAGACTTTGTAAAGAACGCTTTGACTTTTTACTATAAAATTATCGATATATCCGCCTGAGGCTGACAGGCCAGCAGTGCCAATTGGGCCAAAACCTGTCCTGAATCCTTTACCTCCACCGAAAAGGCCTCCCATTCTCTCCTCTACCACTCCAGTTTCGTCCCTTGTGCCTTCTACTGTTCCCTTTTTCCCAGATGGCGCTTATGAGCCTGATACCCGCCATTTTATCCTTGATGTTGTTAATCAAACCTTTTCTGTGTTAAATCATTCCTGCCTCGAGCTTACCAAATATTGCTGGCTGTATTATCATTCTAGCCCTCCTTTTTACGAAGGGATTGCAATAAGTGTAGACATCTCTGAGACTCAAGACTTCCTTTTATGTATATGGAACCAACAGATAATACTCTCACCTCCGACGAATCATCAGTAAGGATATAGAAAGGCTAGAAATTGGCATCACCAATTTGGAAAAAAATCCCTCGTCTCACTGTCTGAAATGGTTCTACAAAACTGAAGAGGACTAGACGTGCTCTTCCTTCAACAAGGAGGACTCTGTGCAGCCTTCAAAGAAGAATGTTGCTTTAATGCCGACTATACTGGGGTTGTCAGGGACAGCATGGCTAGAGGTAGAGAAGGGCCACAACTATGGAAGAAGCAGAGAGAGCAAGAAGAGGGTTGGCTTCAGAATTGGTTTTCTACCTCTCCTTGGCTTACCACCCTGCTTCCCTCTATTTTGGGACCCGGGTTGGTTTCTTTCTTCTAGACTTTGGCCCCTGGGCTTTTAATAGGCTTACATGTTTTATTAAACAACAGATTGACTCCCTGGCATCCAAACCTCTGCAAGTTCATTATCATAAACTTGATTTGGCTGATAGAGGCCTGGCTGAGCCCTACAATGTCATGTCTCCTTTGGGAGCTGCATAAAACTCAAATTTATGCTCACCTGCAAGGAGTGCGAGACAAGACTAAGTACCACAGGGGGAGGACACAAATGTCCATTTCTGAGTCTCCCATGAAGCAAACCTGATTACATAGAGGTTGGTGTCTGCCCTTCCTTTGATCATACTCTGTGGGGATACTGACAGAAATTGACAAAGGCTAACCTTTACTCCACAAAAGACACAGATGACATATAAGGTGCTCAGAGGATCATTTTAATACTTCCCCCGTCTGGTTAATGTCCGTTCATCTTCATAATGCGATCATCCTTAGCTACTCACTGGCCTCATAAAAATTGTTAAAAGGGAGGAGTTACTGGGAAGTAACCCAAGAAATTACCCACTGTTCTGGGAAGCCTAGTCAGCTAAAGTGCAAGGTTAAGAAAGTATGTATGCAATCTCAGGTTCCAGGTCTGAAAGAATGTCTGGTATTTCCTGGAAGCCAGTTAAAATAGTGTGTTAGCCTTGGGCCATGTGTAACCTTCCCACTTGCTTGCCTACCTGAAATAAAATTTGAGAGCTTGGTCAGAATACACGACTTGGTCTCCTTCACATCTCTTGTCCCCCATTCTTTCTGCCCCTACCCAGGTCCCTGGTGAACTCCTGCAGACTGGGGCATTTACTCTAACCCTATCAACGGTCTACAAGGTTATAAAACCCTCCTGCAAATTAAAGTTACATTAATATAACTATTAGAAAAAAAATTGACTAGAAATTACTAAAAATTAACTTCTAGACTTGATTTAGAATAGCACCCCCTTATTTTTAAATCATTTATTCAATAGATATACACATGTTTTTCTAACTATGTATTGATTGAACACAGACAAATCTGTCATAAAGAGAATTGCTAGCAAAGCTGTTACTGAAAACAGAAGCAAATTTCAGCAACACCATGTTGAACAGTTTTTTCCTCTTTCCGAATCCTATCGCACAGTTTAATGACATTGCTAACATATATCTGAGCAAATAAGTAAGAAACAGTTGTCCCAGTTTGTTCACCCAGAACATGAATTCCAGCTCTGTATTGAGAGATAAAAAGTTTACTCTGTATGCCGAAATTACTTCACAAACTCTCAGAGTCAATAATTGTATTAAGATACCACAGGGTTTAACTTTAAATTTATTGTAGAATTAAATGTAGCAATATGAATGTTTTTGGTCGCTTATAAGAAGTGAACAAAGTTTGAATATTTTTGCTCTATTTTTTTTTCTTTGAGGGAAATAACAGCTTAAGTATAATTAGTTCAATACTCAACTTAAAATATTTACAAGGTATAAGATACTGTGCTCATAATAGTAAATAAAATATTTCATTTGGAAATTTTTCCTGTTGGTGCAACATTTCAGTGGGAGAAAACAAATAATTACAACATGATACAAAGAAGTCACAGAAATACCTTTAATCTGTGATTCTGGCTTCATATCTGTTCTAGGAGCCATCTACAATCTGTTGCACCAGAGTAGTTGTTTGCTTATTGATTTTAGCAGAGAGTCTATCACAAACAGAATTTACATATCAGAAAAAGTATCGCCTGTTCACTCTATTATCCAATAACTGAGGAAAATCACCATGATTGTGCCAGACTCATTTAGTTCTTAGTCATTCTCTTCTGCTTTATTTTTGAGAGAAAGACAATTCAAATTCAGCCTCCACCTGTACTCAGGTATATAGCAATTTTTGGAATACGGTATGCATGGATGAGAGATGTATTGAACAACTGTAAGAGAGTTGGGATAATGCACAAATGCACAGAAAATAGCACTATGATAGTAGTCTTACCTGTTGGTGCTGAATATAACATGCAGTTATATCTGCTTATATCAAATCTGCCAATATCATTATTATTTTGCCTTCCCCTAACAATTTGACATGATGTGAGTTATGTGAAAAGCTAAGAAGTCACCCAAAGTAGTTCATGCTCTAATAATGCTAGAGATGTATAAAATGCTAACAACATTCTCTCAAAAATAAATGCATATCTTGTTTCCCTTTCACTAGACCGCATGAGTGCCCTGTACTGTGTCTTATTAAATTGGTATGCCAATACACACATATAAACATTTATCATCTGTCTGTCTGTCTTCCTGCTCACCTGCCCATCCATCTATCCATCCATTTATTCATCTTTCTATCTATTTATCTATCATCTGTATTATCTATTCATTTTTAATTTATCTGACTATTTTCATTAATCTGTTTTTCAAGAATAGGAAAGAAAAGAACAAATGATAACTTGAATTTTTGATAGAGAGAAAAAAGTCTGTATCTGATATTTATTTGTTTATTGGTTCCCATTTTTAACTATGATTAAGATAATAGTATCCAAGAAAATTAAGATGCAATAGTATGTCTAGTCAAGCCTGAATAAAGTATTTACTAACATGTCTAAGCTTTTGTTCTGCTTCATAAATTTAAGTGAATTTCTGTATTTAAATAATATGTTCCCAGTAATTCTTTTCCTGATTTACTCATGCAAATAAACTGTATTATAAAGGGACTCTGAAGACAAACAAAAGCAGAAAATAAAGCTGAGTCATAAGTGAGTGTTCAGATTTGAGTAAAGCTTTAGGTACTGTGCTGTGCTTATAGCCCCATCATAAAAGTAACATGTCAGTAAGATTGTATGCAATAACTTACTTATGAATGTGGAAGATAATCTATTGTTTGTCATCCTATAATTATTTTAGGAGTTATAGATAGCAGCTATGCAGAGAAGTAAATCATTTCTACTTTGCTTATGCATTCTTTCAAACATTTCACTAAATACAATTAACTACTCATGTCTGATACATGATATATGCTAAATTCAATACTAATTTTTATTCATTGACTGGATTTGGCCTCATAAAATGTATGTATATTCATTTATATAACAATTATATATATAGTTTCCAATTTTTGATTTCTATTATGTGGACTGCATTTTCCTTTTGTGGAAGAAAGAGATTCGATCAAAGGGTGTTTGTGAGTTTTCTTGTTTGATAGAGACTGCTATTATCCCTTTCAATCATAAAATCATGAATAAAATGCACAGAGAAGGGCTCAAACTGTTGTCACTGCTCTATCTCAGATTTTGTATTTTGACACATTTTCAGCCACATTATCAAGTCAGTACAACACAAATCAAAGTACATTGCCAGTGAGATCACAGTGACAGATAACTGCACACCAGGCTACCACCAGATAATGTTGTTTGTTGAATAAAAACGATTATAATGTATGTCTGTTCAACACTGTATAGATCTACCAAACAGATGCATGTCCACATAGATTGAATAACTTTGGTGCCCAAAGAGAAGGTTTTGTTGCTCAAAAACTAATTTTGTTTTCTGGTGTTGGGAATTGTGTCACATCATTTCTTTTGGATAAGAATAGAAGATTTTGGAATTATAAGCATAAAAAAATAATTTGTTCTTTAATTATGTAACTATATGATGGATAAGGACAGACTAACTTTACACTATTTTATATGTTCCACTTACATAATGTTTATACATGTTCATTTCAATAGGATATTGAGAAAAAAATAAATAGAACAATAATTTGCCACTGTGGAAACAATATTTAAAAATCTGATATTTACTATCAGCCTATTACCAAATTAATAGAATTTATATATATATAATATACTTTAAATAACACAAAAATATAGAAATATTTGCAAATTGGCTTTTTGATTCAATAGAATATGTATATTTCTCCATGTCATTAAATATACCTTTCTTATATTTTTTAAGACAAAACAATACTCTCCATGGATGAGCAAATTAATATCCATGATTATAAAATAATATATATCTATTGTCTCTATCACTTTTTCTTTACAGACTTTATTTTCTCTTTATTTTTGTGTCTTAACTTCCCAAATCTCCTTCTTGCTTTATCCTTGTTTTTTCTGTGCTTCGTGAGTTTGCAAAAGGGTTGGTGAAGTGTAAGATTTTATATTATTGTGTATAAGCTACTAATATGCCACAAATCACTTAAAGTGCAGTCCGATTCATTTCTTTGCCTCTTTTCTTTTCTCTTCTTCCTCACCGGCATTCATTACAGCTTCCTGTCACCCCTTCAACCTGGCCATCAGGTTCATAAAACTTTGTGACTGCATATTATATATGGATATTGCCCAGTCTTGGAACAAGAATAATATAGTTTTATTTAAGATTCTCCACCCATTTGACATCTTATATAATATTATTCATATAAATTGTGGTACACTGATTTTTAATCTATAACTGGATGTCACACAGTCAAATATGTAAGAAACATATGATAGGATCAAATTATGATAAAAATGAAACATGATTTTCAAAGTTTTGTGAGTGTGTTATCTAATGGTATTTTGGATCATGAACCTGTTCCACTGTTTGCAATTTTGTTGTAAAATACAGGCTGTGTGATTTTTATTTTTTTTTTCTTTTCTTTTTTTTTACACTCCAGTTTTATTCCACTCCCTGTCTACTCTCCGATTGTTCCACTCCCATATCTCTTCCTTACCCCCTTTCTCCACAAGGATGTTCCCACCACACTCCCACCCTACCAGCCCATTAAACTCCCTGGGACCACCAGTCTCTTTAGGGTTAGGTGCATCTTCTCTGACTGAACCCAGACACAGCAATCCTCTGCTATATATGCATTGGGAGCCTCATATCAGCTGGTGCATGCTGCCTGATTGGTGACTCAGTATCTGAGAGATCTCAGGGGTCCAGGATAATTGAGACTGCAGATCCTCCTACAGGGTCATCCTACTCCTCAGCTTCTTCCAGCTTTCCCCTAATTCAACCACAGGAGTCAGCAGCTTCTGTTCATTGGTTGAGTGCAAATATCTGCATCTGACTCTTTCAACTGCTTGTTGGGTCTTTTGAAGGCAGTCATGATAGGTTCCTTTTTTTGAGTACTCCATCACCTCATTTCTTTTCTCCCACCCAATACTAGATCAGGTTTCCCTCTCCCCCCTCCCTGTCTCCTTTCCCTCACTGTTCCCTCCCTTCCTCCTTCCCCCTTGTGGGACTGAGACCTTTTTGAGTTCTGTGGACTGTATCTTGGGTATTTTTTTTTTTTTTTTTTTGGCTAATACCCACTTATTAGTGCATACATACCATGCATATCCTTTTGGGTCTGAGTTAACCTCATTCAGAATGATATTTTCTAGTTCCATCCCTTTGCTTAAAAATCTCAGGATGGCCTTGTTTTGGTTTCTTTCTTTTTTTCTTTCTTTCTTTTTAATTTTTTTCCTTTTTTAAAGAAATTGAATATTTTCTTTATTTATATTTCAAATGTTATCCCCTTTCTCAGTTCCATCTCCCTGAAAGCCCCTATCCCATCTCACCTCCTCCTGATGTTATGAGGGTGTTCCTTCACCCACCCACCCACTCCCACCTCTCCACTATCGAATTCCACTACACTGGGCCATTCATCAAGCCTTCACAGGACCAAGGGCCTCTCCTCCCACTGATGCCTGACAAGCACATTCTCTGCTAACTATGCAGCTGGATCCATGGTTCTCTCAATATATACTCCTTGGTGGTTTAGTCCCTGGGAGCTCTGGGGGTTGTGGTTGAATGCTATTGTTGTTCTTCTTATGGGGTTGCAAACCACTTCAGCTCTTTCAGTCCTTTCTCTAACTCCTCTACTGGGGACTCTGTGCTCAATTCAATGGTTGGCTGCAAGCATCCACATCTGTATTTGTAAAGCTCTGGCAGGGCCTCTCAGGAGACAGCTATATCAGGCTCCTTTCAGCAAGCCCTTCTTGGCATCTACAATAGTGTCTGGGTTTGGTGACTATATAAGGGATGGATCCCAAGGTGGGTAGTCTCTAGATGGCCTTTCCTTCAGTCTCTGCTTTACATATTGTCTCTGTATTTGCTCCCATGAGTATTTTGTTCCCCTATCTAAGAAAGACCAAAGCACCCACACTTTGATCTTTCTTCTTCTTGAGTTTCACATATTCTGTGCATTGTATCTTGTGTATTCTGAGCTTTTGGTTTAATATCCACTCATCAGTGAGTGCATACCATGTGCATTATTTTATGATTGTTTTACCTCACTCATGATGATATTATTTAGTTCCACCCATTTGCCTAAGAATTTCATGAATTCATTTGTTTCTAATAGCTGAGTAGTACTGCATTGGGTAAATGTACCACATTTTCTGTATCTTTTCCTCTGTTGAAAGACATCTGGGTTCTTCACTGCTTCTGGCTATTATAAATAAGGCTGTTATGAACATAGTGGAGTATGTGACCTTATTATTTGTTGGAGAATCTTTTTGGGTATATACCCAGGAAGGTTATATCTGGGTCCTCAGGTAATACTATGTCAAATTTTTGGAGGAACCACCAGACTGATTTTCAGAGTGGTTGTGCCAGCTTGCAATCCCACCAGCAATGGAAGAGTGTTCCTATTTCTCATATCCTCACCAACATCTGCTGTCACCTGAGTTTTTCATCTTAGCCATTCTAACTGGTATGAGGTGGACTCTCAGGGTTATTTTGATTTGCGTTTCCCTGATGATTGAGGATGTTAGATATTTCTTTAGTTGTTTCTTAGCCATTTGATATTCCTTAGTTGAAAATTCTTTGTTATTGCAACTACACATCTCTTGCTTTGCCACAAAGATGACTTAGCTTAAACTTTGTTAAATTATGTTATCTACAGATGCTTTTCTACTCCCAGATACTGAGATATTCACCATATTTTCCTTGGCATCTTATTTTTGCACTGTTATGGATGAAATTTTATTCCCAAAGGAGTTGTGCCAAGACACACTCATAATCTAATACTGTTCTGGTTTTTGTTTTGTAAAAGAGCTACTTCAAGTACAGTGGCTTAAAATGAGGTCATACTGAAAAAAAAATGTGCTCGTAATAGGAACAATGTCTTTATCAGAAGAGAGGGGGAAATAGAGAAAAGATAGAGAAAATTGAATAGGATGAAAGCAGAACTGGAATAACTCAGTCTCAAGCAAAAAAATCTGTAGTGTCACCAGCTGAAGTTCAGAGAGGAGAGAAGAAATTCTTACAGGGCTCAGAGGGGTCTACACTGCCAACCACTTGATTTATTTCTTTTAACCTCCAGAACTCTGATACAAATACCTCCTCATTTAAGCTATCAGCTTTGTATCAATAGTTCCTTGTGACAGACCCAGACAATAAATTTAGACTTGATAATTTACTATCTTCACTTTAGAAATGAGAAAGCAGGGTCTGACAAGGCTAAGTAAATTACCCAAATTTATGATATTTATGGTTAATGGTGTGTGTACTATCACTGTAATATTCTTTTTAATACATTACATATAACTTCAGATATCTAACTTATGAAATTTTATATAAGCAATCTTTATTAGTCAGGGTCCTATAGACTCGCAGAACTTATGGAATGTCTCTATTTATTAAGGGAATTTATTGTGAAGACTTATAGTCTGTAGTACAACTAACCCAACAATTGGCAGTTGTGGTAGGAAAGTCAAAGAATTTAGTATTTTCTCAATCCCATGAGGCTAGTTGCTTGAGTTGGTCTTCCGTAGAAGTAGGTTGCAACAGATGTACTGCCAAATAAATCGAAAATGCAAGCCATTGAAAAAGAATGAGCCTTCCTTATTTAGGCCTCCAGTAGAAGGTATGACTCAGATTAAAGATGTGTACCACCATTCCTGGATCTAGGACTTGCTTTGTCCCAGGTTGACCTTGAACTCAGATTTCTCCTTTCCTCAATCTCCTGGGATTAAATACATGCACTACCTTGCCTGGGCCTAAGCTTCTCATGGCCACTATGTCTCAAGATCTCCCTGCCAAGATCCAAGTCAGAAACCTGTGTTTTCCAGCCTCAAGATCTGGATCACAGGTGGGCTCTCCAACTCTGGATTGTATTTCATTCCAGATATAGTCAAGTTGACAACCAGGAATAGCAGTTACACAATCCTATCTACTATGAACAATGCAATAAAATACAAGCATTCCAAAAATCTTAGTGGAATTTTATACATATTATTCCCTAAAGAATAAACAGGGTTAGAAAGCTTCATTTTTGTGCTTATTTTTATTAGAGCAAATGAGACTGTATTGACATTCTCTGGTATCTCTAATTGGTTATCATATTTTGAACTCTGCAACCCCATTCATCCCTCTGCCCCCTGTGACACTCTTGAAATCAACTGGAATGCAAATATTGAAACAGACTGTATGTTGTCAGAGAATCATAAAAAGTATATAATCCACACACTCTGGTTAATGACTTGAACACGTTGGAAGCACACAAAAACTCCATGAGAATCAATAGCATTCATTTGCAGAAGCATCTTTTGATGTCTTACTGTAAACAGTGATATCCGTTTGGGAGAAATTTTATGCAACACTTTTTGAAACTGTCTTCAGCTTCAGGTTTGGAATAGATATCAAGGTAGTTACAGGATTGTGCAGCTGTGCAAATGTGATTGCAAAAAGGAAAACTTACAATGACAACATTGAATAAAATAATTCTAAGGGAACATTTTATTTCTCTAGATCAATATAATTATATACAATAGTAAAATAAGCACCATAAAAAAAAGACTATCTTGTAGTTTAAATTACCATAAGCTGATGTTGACAATATTATAATAAAATCCCCTTATATAAAATATAGTTCACTATAATTAAAATCAAAAATAGAATATTTTTATTTTAATTTAGTTTACTTAATCATTATTGTAGGGAATAAAATAAATTGGATGAATAATTCAGTAATATCTGTACTGTAAACTCTCAGTTATCTATCTAATATTGAAAGTCTCCAAAAATAACCTGAATTCATTTAGGCCTTGGTCACATATCATGTCATGAAAGAAAATGAAGCCCCATGGCTAGTATAATAACTATAAGAAGATTTGAGATACAATTGCATCATTTTAATTGAATTTCCAGCTATATCTGTAAGACTTCTCCAAAAAAAATCTTCACATATTCCAAAAATGAATCTTAATTGTCTCTTAATAGATTCTAAAGTGAAAAATATGGAGTGACGAGAGAAAATGCTCAGTGAGATCTGCAAGTGCTGAGATGATTCAGCTTTCTTAGAAGCTGGAGAGGTTAACCACATGCAAGGTTCAAACACTGCTCATGTCTATTTTTTGTCTCCATGAAGAATAACATGTTTAAGTTAAAATCATCTCAATTAGTGGTAAAACTGACAGCAATTTAAACAGCCAGAATTTATTTCAACTGAAATAAAATAAAATATTTAAATATTATAAACTCATAGATTGTCCTGGAATTATAGATCCATGTCATTTGGCAGTCTCATTAGCATGTCTCATGCTAATGAGGCAGAGATGTTTACCTGTGATGTTTGTAATACATTCATCATGTCATGCATCCTTATCAGGATTCAAATTAGACTTAAATAGCCTTAATTTTGATAGAGGTTTTATTTTCTAATATCTTGAATCAAGGCAAGTCCTTTGTGGTCTAATTATATTTTGCTATTTTTAATTACTTTTACAAATGGTTTATTGGTTTATACCAAATGCTAAGATGGTATATCTTATTTTTGATATTGGACGTTATGGTAAGGCCACAGATTGCGACTTTAGAATAGAAGAAAAATCAATGTTCCTCTGTATTGGTCAAGTTGTCATACACTAGGATTCCATTTACTCAGTCCCACATGTTCTTCTCCATTACAGATGATTGTTCATTGTCTTTATGAATCAACTAGAGACAGACACTTAGTCAGGATCAATATTTATTAGAATATTTAAAATTCATCTTGAAATAAAATCTTAACTTCCATTAGTCTTTTAATTCTGTATGATCACACTATTGTTGGTAGATATAGGATGATCAGTCAATATTTCTATTGGCAAATATTATCCTCTTTCCTCTCTTCTCTTTTCTTCTCTCCTCTCTTCCCCTTTTCTTCCCTTCCCTCCTCTCCTCTCTGTTTCTCTCTTCTTTTCCCCTTTCCAATTATCTTTTATTTTCCTTCCTTCTATAATTTCCTTCATGAGTTTTTCATTTTCTTCCTTCTTTTCTTTTTTGCTTGGGAGGGATTATTAAACACTGGAGGAAAAATTACAATAAAAGAACAAAGTTGGATGGTGGGATAGTTCAGTTGCTAAGTGCTCTCATGAGAACCTGCCAAACTGAGTTAATCCCCAGACATTGTAGAAGTAGAGAACCAATTCTCAAAAGTTGTTTTATTGTCCTCAGACCACAATAATATCGTTTTTATTATAGTGCACATAATTATACACAATACACAAACTTTTTTAAAGAACAGAAAGAACACAGTAGATTTGACATCATTTAAAGTTAATCCTTCTCAATATTTAGTTCTACCCAATGGTTTAGCTCTTGACTTGTAGAATGAGCAACTTTAGTAGGACAAATGTAGTAACAGTCAGAAATATTTAGTAGTTCAGAAAGCGAACAAAGAAGTGTGAGACTCAGTAGAAAGTAGTATATGTGAGGTAGAGAATTGACCACAGGGAAATACATTATTCCTAGTAGAAAAAAAAAAACATATATCCTGGACAAATTCATTTTCAAAAATCATCTGTTCAGTTTCATGTCTCAATTCAGTCATCAAAGACACAAAGCAACAGAATGGGACCAAGCTGGTATAGAAACCCTTGGATTGGTTTTGGGTTCAGGATATAAATCGAATCAAAAAACATGCTAAGCACTGATTTACTGTATTGCCAGTTTCTGTGCTAGTATTGCGTTCTTCAAGAAGAAGTGGCCACTGCAGTGATGTTGAAGTGAAAATGCTAGTCTATGACTTGGCACACAGATTACTGTCTTAAGCCCATTATTCACAGCACTAGCTTACTGGTGCTGTAATTCAGCATCATTAGGGTATAGGAACAAATGGAGATCACCATCTCCAAATGCATAAAATCTACAATAATAAAGCTATAAAACCAAGAAAAATCATATGTTTCACATTCTTTTACTTTCAGCGTCTCCTGTTTCCTTATGAAACAAGTGACAAATTCAGGTTTTCCTTTGGTTTTAGATATTTTGTTTGTTTTCATTGTGTGTATCATAGTTAATTTATTTTCTGAATATAAATTAAAAAGTAGCTTCAGTCAAACTAAATAGTCATTGGCTATCATTAAGGTATATATGCCACTACTGCACTTTAAATGATTCTAATACGGGAATGTCGGGGATACCTTGAACTCATTGGTACAGGAGACAATTTCCTGACCAGAACATCAATGGCTCAGGCACTACCCACAATTGCTAAATAGAATATCATAAAACTGCAAAGCTTCTGTAAGGAAAAGGAGCCTGTCAACAGGACAAATCAGCAACCTGTAGATCTTCAACATCTGACAGAGGACTATTATCCAAAGTTTATTTTTTAAAAATTCAAGAAGTTAAGCACCAACAACTCAAATAACCCAAGTTTAAAAATGGAGTACAGAGCTTAAGAAAGAATTCTCATCAGAGAAATTTCAAATGGCCAAGAAACACTTAAAGAAATGTTCAAAGTCCTTAATCATAAAAAGTTCAAATCAAAACAACTCTGAGGTTCCACCTTAAATCATCAGAATGGTAAGATCAAAACTTCAAGAAACAGCACATGATGGTGAGGATGTGGAGAAAGAAGAACACTCCTCCATTGCTCCTGGGAGTGCAAACTTATACAACCTCTTTGAAAAACAATGGGCAGTGTCTCAGAAGACTGAGAATTGTTCTACCTCTAAACCCAGCTATGTCACACCAAAAGATGCTCCACCATCCCTCAAAGACACTTGCTTAACTATGTTCATTGCAGTTTTATTTGTAATAACCAGAAACTGGAAACAATCTGCATGTCCCTCAACTGAAGAATGAATAAATAAAATGTGGTACATCTACACAATAGAATGCCGTTCAGCTTTTGAAAAGATAGAAATTATGAATTCTACAGACATTGAATATTGTCCTGAGTGTGGTAACCCAGTCCCCAAAGGACATGAATGGTATGTACTCACTTATAGTAGATATTAGACATAAAATACAGGATACCTATACTACATCCCACAGATTCAAAGAAGCTAAACAAGAAGAAAGATTAAGGATGCTAGAATCTGACTTAGAAGGAGAAAGAATCAATGGAGGTAACCTTAGCTATAACTCAACAGCATTGGAGATAGGGAACCTGAAGGGGCTACTTCCTGTAGCCAGACATGAACCGCAGTAGAGCAATAGAGACATCATCCCACCCTTAAAACTTTTGATACAAAATGCATCCTTTCTACAAGAAATAGAGGGACTAGGGATGGAGCAGAGCCTGAACGGATGGCCAACTAATAACTGGCCCAACTTGATACCCATCACATGGGTTAAGCATCGTTCCTTGACATTATTATTGATACCCTGTTATGCTTGCAGACAGGAGTCTAGAATTACTGTCCTCTGATAGGCTCCACCTAGCATCTGACTCAGAAAGATGGGGATACCCACAAGCATACTGTAGATGGAGTGACAGGACTCTTGCGGAAAAATAGGACAAAAGATTTCAAGCCTTGAAGGGGATAGGAACTCCACAGGAAGACAAACAGAATCAATTTTCTGGACCCTTGGGGTTCTCAGAGACTGAACCACCTACCAAAGAACCATACACTGATGGGTCTAGGCCTCCCTGCACATATGTAGCAGATGTGCAGTTTGGTTTTCATGTGGGTCCTGAACAACTGGAGAAGGGGCTATCCCAAAAGCTGATTCCTATAAGTAGGATATGTTCGTCTATCTGGGCTGCCTTGTCTGGCCTATGTAGAAGAGGAAGTGCCTTGCCTTACAGAGACTTGATGTGCCAGGATGGGGGGGATATACTTGGGGCCCCTACCCGCTCAGTGGAGAAGGAGAAAGAGGGATGGGTAAAGTGTGGGAGTCATGGGTGACCAGGTGATGGACAGTGAGCTGGATGTAAAGTGAATAAGTAAAATGCTAAAACTAAAAATTTAACATTTGGAAAAGAATCTAAAGTGGCAATTACTTTTAATATCGGAGATATACTTCTGTATTATCCTCAGATTTCATGATTTCTTTTGAGGAAATAAATGACAGATTTCAAATCTCCTTTGAAGGTAAGTTTATTTTTTTTCATAGCGAACTGTTAAACTTTTATTTTCAAAGCACAATGTTTAGAGAATAGAAACACAGCTTAGTCCTTCAGAGCAGCTGGAAATATGATACCCCCTTCTGGCCTCTGAGAACACTTCATATATGACCTATGCAGACATATATTCAGACAAAACACCCACACACATAACAAATACATAAATCATAAAAAGCAGCTGTGCTTTAATCTATCATATGTTGAAAACATGTATTTGTGACAACAGTTATCACTATGCAAGGGACTGTTTGTCAGCTTCTTCTATCCTCCCTTTCAGAGTATATACATTGAAGATCTCATGTGTAAGAATTATCCTTCTCTTGGAGTGCATCATAGATGATTTTTAAAATAAATTTCTATACCATAACATAAATTTCACCATGAAATATTTTAATTTCTCTATTTATACATTAATTCATTTAATCCTATATTAATATCAAGATGAATTCATGAACAGTGTAAAGATTTTGCTTTGAGAATTCTTATAGTGTCTATTGATTAATGTTTCTTTTTAAAATATTTTACTTTTTTTTTTTTTTTTTTTTTGATTTTTACATGCCCCTCTCCAGTACGAACTCAGGGAATGCTTCTTGCTTGGCAAGTGTTCAGTGTTGTACCCTAAGCTATAGTCCAAGACCTAGTTTTCATCATATCCTTACTGTTTTAATGCTAGAGATTTCACTGGCTCCATTTGTATATTTTCTGCTCCCATTGTAGAACTGACCATTTCTTCAATGAAACTTGGCTTTATCTTATTGTAGTATGACTTCAGAAACTAATAAGTAAATGAAAATTGTGTTAATGGACTGGTATTTCTATCTTCAGCTGAAAAGCAAGATATTCTGTGTACGTGTGTGTGTGTGTGTGTGTGTGTGTGCCAGAGAGAGAGAGAGAGAGAGAGAGAGAGAGAGAGAGAGAGAGAGAGA
>JADRCH010000243.1:7490684-7545865 GCA_019843965.1 Rhynchomys soricoides
TGAGCACAGAAGGGTAAACAATTTAAGTTGGCTGCTAGGCAGTATCTGGAGTCATCTGGAAAAAGAAGTTCAATGATATAATGTTTAGATTGAATTAGGGCCCTTTGTCTCAATGAAAAGGAGAGGGGAAGCTGAAACGAAGGACTTTTCATTTGTTCATTTATTTACTGCAGAGGCAACATGACCAGTTCCTTAAAGCTCCTGCTGCTACAATTTCCCAGCCATGCTTGAATTTCAGATGGAAATGTAATGTAAGCTATATAAAAATTTCACAACTTACCTGGCTTCTGTCAGGGTATTTTGTCACAGAAATGGAAAAGAGACTAAAACAATGGGTATACATAATTGTTTTGCCACTAATTTATATTTATTACATTTATTATGAGTTTATATTGATGACTCTTGTGTCTTGATTTTCTTTCATCATCCACTTGAAACAACATAGAGAAGTCTCAACTGAGGAGCTGCCTAGATCACATTGTACTGTGAGCATGTCTGTGGGACATTCATTGTCTTGGTTAGTAATTGGTATAGGAAGGCCCAACCCACTGTGGTTACTATCACAAAATATAAAAGACAAGCCTATATAAGATAATGTTTGGAGTATAAGGCTGTCAGTCAATCAGCAAGGCATTTTCCTCCATGGCATCTATTGTAGCTCCTGCCTGAGTTTGTGCTCTGATCTCACTCACTGATCAACTGTGACATGGAAGTCAAAGCACAATGAACCTGTTCACTCCCAAGTTACTTGAGGGTATTGATCATACACAAAGAACAGTCTAGAAAATATCTCTAACCACTTTCTCTCAATCCTTTGTAACGTTAAGCCAGAACATGTAAAAAATCTGACTCCCGTCATTTATCATCCCTTTGCTTAGTTTAATTCCAGTTATACTTGTTGAACAGACAAATAACCCTATAGAGAACTTTATTAGTTAAAGTAAGAATGTCTATGCAGTTAATTTTTGTATACCAGCTCATTTTCAAAGTAATGTCTTCTTTTACCTCTTTTACCAAGATGAATTTTTATATTTAATCATATTCTACATTCCAGGACTCAATCTTTAAATATTTTAAATTTGTTTTTTTTTTTTTTTTGTTAGAAATGGTAGAAGAATAAAGGCATGATCGGGTATCATATCAAGAAAATAAACTAGGGTTAGCTGAGTAACTGCTATCAAATATTATGGCTTAGCCAGCAGCTTGGTAACCCTACAGCTTTGACTATCAGCATCTGGGCAATCTTTGAGCAAGTTTTATGGGAGTATATACTCAAACCTGGGCAGCAGAATACCCTAGATAGTGGTGAAGAAAAAAAATATTACCAGATGCCTTTAGAACACAGAGTCTGTAGAAGAACTTAAATGCATATTATAAGCAATTTTCAATTTTGCAGACATTCATGGGCAGAGGCATCATTCATACAGAGTTGAATGGCTACACAGAAGTATAGTAAACATCTATGGCTGATAAGCTTGAAATCACAAAGAAGGCCTAGGTGAGAGCAGCATTCACAAACCAGCCTATAAAAGAAAGTACAGAGGTGTGAACAGAGTGTGCTACTAGATTCTTAAGGAACTGTATGTGTGACTTCCATCTGGCATCTCAGGAAAGGACATTTATAGTTAAGGTTGCAACTAAGAATTGGGCTAACCTACATTCAGTCTTCCTATAGCCATGCAGTTGATTCCTTCCCATTTAATACCAAATACTACTTGAAAGGCAGTTTCTATGCTCAACCACTCCATTTTCTTGTTTTCTACATTATCTCCCTTCCATGTTCCTATTGATGGATTCTCCCCAAAGAACTTATGTTTGCCTAAATTTTCACGTTACCAAGTATCACACTCCCAAGATTTACAGTTCTTTTAGTTTATTTAATTTCATTTACTTACCTTCATCTTTTTATGCCCCTTCTTTTAGCTAAAATATACTGATGCTCATGTCTTGTGTTCCTATTATGCAGCTCTTTTGATTACTTAAAGAAACAGTAGAGATTTAGTATCAACACAACACCAACAATGAGTCTTGTTCTCCTTTTTATTCTTCCCACATAGTCTAAAAAGAACTGATAATTTAGTACACCATATATTATCAGAGTTTTTGTTTTTTTACTTGTTAAAAGGATTAGATTTTAGGTAATTTTCATTTTCAAGTTTTATTGGATATTTTATTTATTTACATTTCAAATGTTATCTCCTTTCCCAGTTTCCCCTCCAGAAATCCACTATCCCATCCCCCTGTCCCCTACTTCTATGAAGGTGCTCACCCATCCACCCACCCACTCCCGCCTCCCTGTTCTGGCATTCCCCAGTATTTTATTTTCCTTATTTGAATATTTCTTCTTATTTAATTATTACTTGATTCTTACTTTAGTATTACACATTAAAATAATAATAATAATAATAATAATAATAATAATAATAATAATACCCTCAACACTAGTCCAATATATAAAAAAATATTTATCATTCTTACTGTTAACAAAGCCCTCTTAAACACTGAGATAATTTTGCTAAAAAGAGAAATGTGGATAAAACATAATCTAATCAATGCCAATTTCAAACTCACAAATCTCAAGGAAAAAGCATGAGAGTTATGAAAACATTGAGGTAATAAATCAATAAACCTGCAGTAATGTCTTTCAAGGAAAGTAAATTATATAAAATCCTAAAAAATTCAAAAGTATGGATGAAATATGTTCAGGGATATGATAGTTGATACAATAAAATTCCAAGTGAATCACAAGAGAACACAAGTGGATGGATAAAATAAGTACTCAAATACAGTATATTAAAGTGAAATGTAATTAAGGGATGGAAATATTGAAAAAAACTGTAATACTGGAATGAAAATTTCAGCATTAAGTTTCAACAACTGAATGAATCATGGTAGAAAAGAATGCAAACCTGTGAAAGTAGCAAAGAAATTAGAGCACTCAAACTATAACAAGCAAATTAATTAGAAATTATAAATGAGCTATTAAAGGCATAAAGAATGGTATGAATAAAAGAAATATATGAGACATGGGTAAAGGGTGAAGATGGCACAGAAAGATATTTTTCAATAATACTGTAATGAAATTAGCCAGATACATCGAAAGAGGTGCCAATGTATATATTGGGAATTTTAGAACCATGAAAGTACTGGAATAGAGGAAAATTTCCCTGTATATTTTCTTAAAACTGTAAATAGAGAATGAACACAGTCTATTGAAAGTTGCAAGGTAGAAACAGCAAGTCGCCCCTAAGGGCCAGGCCATGGGAAGCACATCAAATTCCTTGAAACAGGAATGAAGAAAGCCAAAAGGGAATGGAATGATGTATTTTAGCCTCTGATAAATGGTACCTGCCAAACTATACTAGTATATGCTCCAAATCTTTCTATTGTAACTTAATGAGAAAGATGAAAGTCCCAGAGTAAAGTAGGTTAGAGAATTCTTGAACACTAAACCAACTCTACATAGGTTACTTAAAGGAATCTTTCCAAGGAGAAAGATAACTACATGTGTATGAATACAGAAAAAATAAATAACTCTAACATAATGGTTAATAATAAGTAAATGAAGAAGTATAAAACAAACACTATTAATTTAAAAGAAAATGATACAATGCAATAAATATTATTAACTAATAATTCTGAATGCTAATGGTTTAAATTCTTCAACCAAAATGCACAGACTAACAAATTAGATTAAGGAGAAACTGAGAGGAAGAAAAGAATAAATGTTGCTGAATATGTATTAAAAATTACTATAGAAACAAATTCTTTTATAATAAAATATATGTATAATGTGTTTATACATGCATATATGCATTATATATGTATATATATATATATATATATATATATATACACACATACACAACACAGTGTACTAAATGCTCTCTCAAGTACCATAAACCCATAAACTATTTAACAGAAACCCATGAACCAGACATGGGAAACCTTCTTTTGATTTAAGGGACCCCAAGCATCTCCCCAAACAATATAGGATGCCATTGTCTTGTTTTCATCATGGAATATGAATGAAAGAATCTATTCTCAAATACACTATTTGCTTGAATCTCAGGACTTGGAATAATTGAGCTGGAACTGACTTGGAAGTTCTCACAATATCAGACGGTGATATATAAACAGCCATGGGAGAAAGTCAACCAATGTTTCCACAGAGCAATAAAGCCTACAGAAACACAAAAAATGGCAGGCTCAGGAAATTATTTCAAGATATGCATTCAAATAACTTTTGTCTTGGAAATAACCAACAGGTATCTAATTGAGCCTTAGACCTATTTAAAAAGAGAGAATCCATGCCTTTTACTGTAAACCAAGCCAAATACCAGTAGCTTGAGAAGTAAATTACCATTGAAGAAATTTTTTTTTCTATTTTACTAGACAAAGAAGTGTTATTTCTGAGTATATTTTAAATATTCATATTTATCCTCACAGGTAAGTGTAGTATTGATTCTCTATTAATGATTTTTTTCAATGAATTAATAGTCTTATGGAGATACACAACTATTTACAATACAGATAAAACTTGGCTATGGGATGCCCAGCTCTTGTTGCTATATCGACAATTTAAATCCCTAACCTAAAGCTCATAGAAATCATGGAAAAGGTAGTAAAAACCATTGTAAGTTACAAAGAACTAGAATGCTAGCTGGTAGATAATCTTTTATACATGATAGGAAAACTGCGCTATAAAAATCACAACAATATGATTGTGAAATGATTCATGTAAACAAGTTACAGAAAACCACACTAAATAGGCCAATTAAGAATAGGAGTCCTTTAAAATAATTGCTAAATAAGAGTAGGCTTTTCAAGTTCCAAATGGAACTTGAGGATATAATGTTTTTAAAGAAAAAAATCACAAATCCATCAGTGTTCAAGATGGCATTACATCTGTGAGAGGGAGCTGTAAGTAGCCTTGTACCATTGGACTTTTTACATGGCTTAGCAGTATTTTATAGACCCTAACATACAAAGAGTTATTTTTTTTGGTTTAGATTTCCTCTAGTTATTTAGGTTTATGTTTAGATTACTCAAACATTAATTACTTTGGTTAATACATTTGGATTATGGTTATAGTCATAGGCAATTCCAAAAGTGTTACAAAGGCAGATATGACTCTTCGGAGGGGGTGGATGGCTGAGAGTGTCTAGGGAAAAACAAAATAGTGTCAGGACAAGATGGCTTAATGTTAGTCACTTCAGTTGCCCAAATAAGACCTGTATAATTGCATAATGACAGCACTGAGATATGCCAGCATTGATTATGAAGATTTTACTTAGTCTATATAGAGTATTTTTTGGTTCCATTTGAATTTTAAGATTGTTTCTATATCTGTTAATGATACTGTTGAATTAAAGGGAATTAAATTCAATCTGTAGTATGTTTTGTATAATATAGCCAATATAAATAATGATCAAAACAGTAAGGATGGTGGTAGTGATGGAAATTGTGAAAGCCTGGTTTGAAATTTTATTTCTGAGTTGTTAAAAATAAAGAAAAATGATGGTTGCACCCAAAAAGACTCAAATACAAACATGAAGCTGAGGCTTCTTGTTTTGACAAAGACCAACAAACTTCCACTGATAGAAATACAGACTATTTAACAAATTATGCTGGAAAAACTGCTTACCCCTGTGTAAAATGATGATACTTGATCTCCATTTCTTATTTTACATAAAACCCAGACCCATGTGCTGGTCAGTTAGATATCAACATTACAGAAGCTAGAGTCATTTGAAAAGGTATAACCTCTATTGACAAAAATGCCTGTGTAAGATCTAGCTTTAGTGAATTTTATTAATTTGTTATTGATGTGAGAAACCCCAGAGCACTGTGCATGGTGCCATTGATGAACTGGTGGTCCTGGTTTCTCTAGGAAAGCAGGCTGAATAAGTCATGAGGAGAAATCCAGTAAACCACACTTCTCATTGGCCTATGTAATATCTTCTTCCTCAAACATCCTGCCCTGTTTGAGTTTCTGTCCTGACTTAACATCAATGTTGGATAATGATGTAGAAGTGTAATCCGAAAAACCCTTTCTTTCCTAGCTTGATTTGGTCATAGTGTTACATTGCAGCATCAGCATCCTAAACTAGTATACCCGATATGAGTCAAGAGTTTTACTATAAGACTTGGAACTCTGAAATGGCATGAAGAAATTTTTGGAAAACACTTCAGTATGTAATTATAGGCAATGACTTTTTGAAAGGATTGGTATCAGCTCAGAACAACCCAAGACCAAGATCTCAACACAAAAGAGATATATTTCCTTAGAAGAAAAAAGAGCTGGCAATAAGGGAAAGGAGATAGACAACCAGAGAGAAACTGAAGGGAACAAGGGAGAGGGGAAAGGGATATGAGTCCCAAAGGGACAAAGGACTTCCTCTAGATAGAAAGAAGATAGATGTGACCCTTAGGCAAATGGAAGTATATAATAGTAAATGGAGAAACCCTGTGTTTAGATGTTTAATTTTATTAGGGCATGTTATTCAGGTGAGCCGGAAGGAGATTTTGATTTGATATTTTGATTTGATACTTGTGATTCAATACTTTGATAGCTTAAACTTAATAGTTAACCTTAGGAGTAAGAAGTGACCAAATAAGAAAATAGACCTTGGTGGCTACCTTTAAGAATGTAATCTACTGGTTTTTAGCAAAGCAGAGGGAAAGGGAAAGAAGAGCAAGTCCTGAGAGTGCCATGCTTGTCAGGTCTGGCTGTCCAGAGTCTCTTTACTTTCCAAATAGGAATATAGTCACTGTGGAAATCCCTCACGAATTAACAGGATAGTCCTTATGACATTGAGAAGATTCTTCAAAACAAAGGATATTGAATGCTGTTTGACAGACTCTTCCTAGAGAGATAAAAAGAGATATGTCTACTCACTCCAGATAAATAGCTCATCAGAGACGAAAGCAAGTATGCCACAAATGTCCAGCATAGTGAACCAAGGTATTTTATTGGAATCACTTACAGAGGGATAGTTAAAGGGTTATGGTTAAATCATAAAAGTGACTCAATGACAGCTGAATCATCAAAGTAAACCTGAGCTTGGGTGATATCTGACCAAACCCAAAAAGCCTGGAGTACATTGCACAGCCTGCAGACAGCTGAACTAAATAGAATGCCATTTTCAGATGTGTAAGATGTTTAAGAGATGCCTATTCCAGGCAGTTCAGGTGGCCTTTGTTTTTTCTACACATTTCATTTGTTTTCTGCCTTTTCCAAGTTATTTGCCTTAGGTCTTCTTTGAAGCTGGGAGTGACATACAACAGTCTTGACTGTATACTCTAGGGGATGTAGTGGGTTTAGAGAATCTTTTGAGTTTCAGGGACTTCTTGAAACTATTTTGACTTGTTTACTTCCTATCTTTTTTTTTCTACTTTATTTACATTTCAAACATTTTCCCCTTTCCAGATCTCCCCATTGGAACCTCCCTATTCCCTCTCCCCTCCCCTGCCTCTATGGGGGTATTCCCCCACCCACCCACTCACCCACTCTCGTCTTCCCCCCTTGGCATTCTCCTTTACTGGGGGAATCTAATACCCTCAGGCCCACCCTGATGTCTACCAAGACCCTCCTCTTCTGCATATGTCGCCAGCACCATGGGTCCCTCAATGTTTACTTCCTATCTTAAGAAACTTCCCAGTAGCATGAGATGTTTTCATTTGGGGGAGGAACAGCTAATAGCATCAAGTAAAGACAGCCTATAGAAAGGGAGACAAATGTTTGCTGGCTTTACATCTGCCAGAATATCTATGTTTAAAATATACTAAAAATTATTTTAAAAGAATAAGAAATAATATAGCCAAATCAATAAGCAGGCTTATGAAGTGAGAAAGCAAAAATAAAAATATATAATGAAAATATGAACAAAACATTGATTTTTGCTCTCTATCATAGAAATATAACTTTAATAGGCTTGAGTTAATATTACACCCCAGTCAAAATGTTAGTCCTTCAGAAAACATAGGATGGACACTGGTAAGTTTGTGGAAAAAGAAGGAAACGTTATGAACTGATAGTAAAAATATGAACTATTACATATACTATGGAAATTAATTTGAACTTCCCCAAAACACTAAAAATGTACCCGTAGAATAATTTAATTATACTACTCATGAACATTTAATCAAAGGACCCTGGTCAACACATCACTGAGAAATTTGCACATTGATAATTTGCACTTGGCCCATATAAGTCATGAACCTAGGAAGTTTTCTAGTAGCAGACTAAAGATAAAGAAATGCCTATTTTATATATTTATGGTACTTCATTGATTTAACCAATCAATATTTATATTACATCACTTTATTTTATGTGGCTATTTCACAAATTGTTTCTCCATCTCCAATTGTTAGACAGTTTGATACCTCATTTATTGATATGAATAAAGCTATTATATGCATATCTTTCACTCTCTTTGAATTTGCATGATCTTCAAAATTTGTTAATAAATAGATGCATAGAAGTCCAATTAATAGTTCATATATCAGCTTTGTTTTACTTTTACGAAAGACTACAGAACTATGTGAAAAACTAGCTATATCGCTTCAATTCCTCCTTTGAGGACTGTAAACCAAAAAAGTTTCATGTTCCCACTAGTTTTTAAAATATGGAATTTCTTATTGACATGTAGGATATTTCATCATTTTTGTTGTAATTATTTTCAATATTCTAAAGAAAATAAACTGAAATATTTTTGTGTTATGATTGTTTCTTATCTCTGTATTTACTATTTTTATTATTAAAAAATACAAAGGTACTTGACCCAGACCCCTGTCTGGTTTTCAGCTCCTTTTGTTATTCTCTCAGTTTCCCAAGTGCAGAGATTACATGCATGCATCTCAATGTATATAATTTTCTTGATATGAGGCAATTTAAATTTTTAAGTATTTTAAATTGTTTTTCTTTATTTTCTACTTGAAAGTTATTTACATATTTTAGTCCAGGTAATTTATCTGACATATTTTATAAATATACATAGTCTTCCCAGTCTGTGACTTGTCTATTGAGTTTTCTATAAACTATCCTTCACATAGTTTAGTTTCCAGTTTTAGTATTCTGTCTTATAATTTTCTTTCTTTCTTTCTTTTTTTCTTTCTTTATTGTTTCTTTCTTTTTTACTTTACTGATTTAGAGTTGTCATTAAGAAACAGTTACAAATGAAAGTATTATCAATTTTCAGTTTTGTTGTCTTATAGAATTTTGATGTATTTAAATCACAAATTTCATTATGTTATATATTGTGTATTAGTTTTATTAATAGGTGTTTTTTTCTGTCTGAACTGAGTACATGTATGTGTAGATTCCCTTCTTGGTTTTCTATTTTGTCTTGTTGCTAAGTGTCACCACATAGCACTATACTGAACTACAGTATTAGATCTTTATTTTTCAAAATCTTTACATTAGGTAGTACTTCATTTTTCAACTCTTTTGATAAGTAATTTTGTTTATATGAATTGTTCATATTTATGTAAAAATTTATGATGAATTTGCTGATAGTCAAAAATACGTTTTTGGAGTTTGACTGAATGGCTGTACAGATCACCTTGAGAAAATATTTCTTCTTAACAATGCTAAATGTTCTCAGTGAAGAAGAAATATTATTTTTCAATTTTCAGATCTTTGATTTCTTTAATTACTTTTACTGTTTTGTGTTGTCATGGTTAGTGTTTCAACGCTGTAAAGAGATACAATGACCAATTCAACTCTTATAAAGTACATTAAGTTGGAGCTGGCTTATAGTTTCAGAGGTTCAGCCTATTATCATCATGGCAGCAAGCATGGCAGTATGAAGGCAGACATGGTGTTGTAGAAACCTACAGTTCTACACCTTCCTCCAAGGCAACCAGGAGAGAATCTCTTCTACAGGCAACCAGGAGGAAGATCTCTTCTGCCCCAGGCAGAGCATAAACATAAGACTCTAACTCCACCCTTACAGTGCCACAATTCTTCCAACAAGGTCACACCTATCCCAACAAGGCCATGCCTCTTACTAGTGCCAGTTCTCATAGGTCAAGTTTATTCAAACCACCACAGGTGTATATGGACTCTATAAATAATGTTTCAGTTAATAGGCAAATATTTGGTGTCTCGTTCTTTTTATGTTTGAGATGTGGAATGACCAAAAAAACTCCTGTTTGGAATGCTTGTTTCTAGATTCTTACTGCTATTGGGATGTGGTAGAAACTTTAAAGGTGGACATAGCTAATGGATGTGAGTTCCTAGGGGAAATCTTTGGAAGTAAATCACAATCCTGATTCCAGAGATGTTCTCTGATAGTATGATGTGAATGTCTTCCTCCACACTCTTCATTGTCATGAACTAAGCACTATAAGATTACTTTCCTATCAACAATGATTGAAAACGTTTAAGGCATCCTCATGGAGACAGGGAGAGGGGAGGAGGTATGCGATGTGGAACAGTTGGAATGTGGCCTGGAGAGGGGGATAAAATCTGGACTGTAAAGAAATAAATAAAAGAAAACAAAAGAATTAAAAACATGTATTAAAGCAGTTCAGTTTTAAAGTTGTATCAGACAGGTATTGTAAGTACAAAGATATGCAAGTAAATAACACCATGCTATTAGAGTTTATGATTTTTAAATTCAATTTATTCATTTTTAAGGATATTACACAAATAAGAAATAATGTGTTCTACAATATAGCTTTGTGTATGTTGTTTGACATTTTTTCCTCAGAACATGAAAGAATGCTTGATGCCAATCCATAGAGAATGCCATCTTCCACATACACATTGCCCAATAAATAGAGCAGGTCAATATGGTGATAGCCGGGTCTATGAACTAATAAACTGTTAAACATCAGGAAAATGCCACATGAGATATCAGCTGTTTTCCCTCTTCCCTCAGCTAAAGAAAACTTGAGGGATGTTAGAATATAAAGGAAGAGAAAGGCAAAAGCAGCACTTTATGATGGAACTTCCTGTGATGTCATCATCCAATATGAAGTGAGATTTTACAATAATATATGTGTATGTAATATATGTGTGTGTAATAATATATGTAATAATATATATACACTTTTTGATCTCATCAAGTTTAGACTTAAAAGAAATCATACTTTGAGCATATTTTGTTCTGATTAAGAATTATTAACCTAAATTATAGGTGTAAAATTTATTTATCTGATGTAATTGTCATCTCAGAGGCTTATTGCTGAATAAGCTCACCATTTCTAGATGTTTTTCAACTCTTGTTCGCTGGTTCAACTCAGCTGTTCTGGCTCAAACTCTTCTCCAAGCTGACTGATTTAGTCTTCCTTCTTTCAACTTCTCACTAGATTTCTCTGGCTCAAAATAACTCTGGCAACCTTCTGGTTCTAATCTTCTGGTTCCTTATTCTCTGGTTCATTGTACCTTCATCTGTGTCAAACTTGTTCTCTCTGCAACCTGTATCTGTAAAACCTGCCTCTGAAAACTATGAACTGAACTGCCACAAATTCCACTCCACTGCATTGCCACTTAACTCACTGCCTCAACTGAACTGACTGACTAGAACTCAAAAACCTGCATGCCTCTGTTTCCTTAAAGCAAGGACTAAAGGCATATCTGCTTGTCTCTGTCTCCTGGGATTAAAGGGGTTTCTATATTCCAGGCAGATGACACATACTTATAAGGTCTTTACATGTGATCCCTTGCTAAAGTAGCCATGTTGCTGGATTAAAATTCCTCTAGAATATGTCTGAATAACTCTTATGAACCACTTTTGTTCTTTTCTTCTTTCCATTACTTTGGAATATCCACATTTCACAAATTCTTATTCTTTTCTAAATTTTGTACAAGTTACAGATGAGCTAGTTAGTAGAGTCTTTATTTCTGAGCAGTTTTCATTTGTTTGCTTTCTTATACTTTCTAGCATATCCCTTTTTGTGACGTGGGTTTCCTTTTTCTTGCTTATATATTTCCTTTCCTTATCTACCTTTTCCATTACATACTTAGGCATATTAAATATTTTAAGTTCCTTTGTGATAATTTCACTTAAAAAAGTAATTCTTATCTTGTATTTGACTATTCTTTCTTATATATGTCATCTCTCCAGTCTGTATCTTAAAATATACTTTCGGAGCTGGCAAGTTTTAAGTCCCAACTTAATATATACTAGAATACTGTGGGAAGGGAGTCTCAGTGAGAATTTATCTGTGTCTTGGACACTATAAGAGTAAGAAAAGCTAGATGAGAGGAAACAAGCAAATAGTCCTCCTGACTGCAGATGTATGATAGGCTGGTTCCAAGCACCTCTCTCTTTGACTTCCCTACAACAAAGACTGGAATTATAAACTAAATTAAATCTTTTCCCTCAATATTGCTTTAGTTTCAGTATTTGTCACATCAACAGAAATGAAAATGGAATCTTTTGTAACTTTGTAAAAGTTACACATGATGCATCTGGTACAGGATCTGGGGTGTTCAAATTTGTTGTCTAATTTAACAGTATATTACCAGTAATTAGAAGACATTTTAAAGATTAACATAGTAAGTAGCAGAGATTTTGGTTTTCCCTACTGTTCCTATTTATACTTTCTTGGTTTTTTCCCATAGGAACTTTTTATATTTGATAGAGTTTATGCATTTTGCTCTAATAAACACAATTAGTATGGAGGTGAAAGATGTAGATGAGTTTCATGTTATAATCTCATAACTGATTTAGTGGTCTTTACCCTTGGGCTGTACCTTATATCAATATTGTTGAATTACTCTTTTATCTTCATTGAAGTGAGGACAATAGTCTGTTGGACCTGAGTAATAATTCTGCCTGTGAGTCTTAAAGAGTTATAGCACTTCATTTTTTTAATTGATATGTGTGCTATTCTCATGGAAACCATTCATCAGATTTTGAAATTCAATCATTTATTATTCCTGTGCCAGTCTCCAGAAGGGATTTATAGTGATTTTGGCATAAGAATATGGTGGACTTCCTAAAGATAAATCCATTTATGGTGAATAGTGCCTGAAAGACTGGGTATCAGAAGTTTTTAATTCTGAAACTAACCTAAATTTGGCCATAGCCACCTGTTAATATTAGTGTATAGATGGTCTTATATGCTTATGCATCCTGTGGTTTCTGTCTAGTTTAAAATTCTGTCAGGTACAATTCCTAGAATTTTTCAGATTTTGAATTCTGGTTTGCCCTGTGATATCATTTGTTTATTTTCAAATTCAGCTTTTCTTTTAATAAAATAAAACTATATATATGTTATTATATATATATATATATATATATGTATATATATATATATAAAATCTTTATAACCTTGTCATTAAATTTCAGGTTATCAGGATGCTTCAGTGAGGAACACTACTTACAACCAAGACATGAATTTGTTAAATGGACCCACAAAATAACAGTACCATCTCTAGCAAGCTGTCTTCTAACTTCTACACACACACACTCCTCACACACACACACCCATTCATACAGACAAACACACCATAAAGAAATATAAATAATTGTTTGTAAGTTTTATAAAGTGAACTTCTTAAATTTGATTTCTCTGTAGTATATTTATATATCTCCTGACAAGAATGGTCTGATTGTTGATGGCTAATAATTCAGAGATATTAATAAGCTTTTATTTTCTCTATTCATTGTATTGTAAGTTACTTTCACAGACTCCATGCATTTTATAAGATTTAAAATATATTTTAAACTATATTTTGTTTAAAATATGCATTTTACATAATTCCATTTTCGTACATCTTAGATTTCAAGTAGTTTTCTCTAAAATATTGTAGAAGTAGTAGTTATAACCACTAGTTGCTTACACTTTTATAACTTGAGTTTCTTGGTCATGATATTTTTTTTGAAAGAATTTGACCTGGCTTGAACAAGATAAACAGTCAGTCAAGATGCAGATTACTGAAAAACATGCTTCATCCCCAGGGACCTCAACTGTGAAATAAGTTTTTCTTCTGATTGAAGGTAGTCTTATAGTAAATTTTGCTGGATATGGACTATACCACTTTGCCTTAGTTCAACAGTCTACCACAAAACTCCATTAATTTGGTTTTTGCTTCTGAGCCCTTACTTAATTCATGATTGACCAATACCCAATAGAAAAACTAGCACACATGTAGTTTCTGCATGCCTTGGTTTCTCATTCATTCATGCTCTTCTTAACTTTGGTCACAGTTTTTGTACATTGTTGCAGGATATTTGATCATACTGAGAATCCTTAGTTGTGTTATTTATTAAAACTCTTGTTTCTAGTTATGGTGTGGCTTAGCTCTTAGCACATACCTTCAATTCCTCTGACTGAAATACAAACTCTTAATACATGCCTTTAATCCCAAACAATGAAGGTAAAGTTAGGTAGTAGAAGGAAGCAAGCAAACTTGTTTGAACGTGATGCCTAATTAAGTAGGAGACAAAGTGATGAATCAGAGAAGGATTTGACAAAATAGGATAGGCCAAGAGAAAGAAACCAGATTAAATCAGTCAGCATGGAGAGGAGTTTGAGCCAGAACAGCTGTGAACAAGAAAGGGTGAGCATTTTCAAAGTAAGTCTCAGAGGCTAAAAACACCCTAGGACTAGATTATATTGTATAGAAGTGAGAAGATTTCAGAACTTGGCCTAGGTTAATATACAGAGGTGATAAGCCTCAGAGAATCAAGTTACAACTACTTTTTTTTTTTTGGCTATGTAAGATATCTTGTTGTTCTCACAAAGTGTTTTAATGTGAGATGGACATTTTTAAACAAAATCAGAAACTCTACAGTTATTTATAGAATATAGATGTTGGGTTATTCATTAAAATAAACATGTAAAACAGTAGCTAAATTTAGAATATTATATGTATAATTTTGAAACATTAATTTTCAAAATGTAAATATCACTTAGAAAAACATTTCACAATGGCAATTTTAAATTTTTATTCTCAATATATATTATGGGTGTTGAATAACTTTTTGAAAAATATTAGTCCCACTGACGTCAGATCACTTAAAAATAGGGTAGCACTCATGTTACCATGGTCTAAAATGTTTCCTAAAGCTTTTTGTGGTATTTAAAAATCATCTCACAGATTTTACATTTTTCTAGGACATTATAATTTCATTTTCAAAGCTCTATGGTTTCTTTTCTAAATTTCTCCTTGAAATTGTAATTCTCAGAAGCATTGTGACTATCTGACTAATGCACTTACAAAAAATGAGGAAAATTGAATCATCTCTTTATAAATGTTTATACATTACTTGTTCTTATATGACATGGAAGCTGCATAATTTACAGCAGTGGGCCTTAACAATACATAACAAAGAAGATGCCATTAGTTCTCATTTTTCTGCAATGTAAATTATACTAGTTACTATGTGAAAAGCATAAGTATGGCTATTGTAAAAATCAGAGTTCTTTGTTAGAATGTTGGGGATTTGTACTCTACTGTTGTATGAAAACATACAACCCTTTTTGATAATAAACTAAATGTTATTTGAGGTAATGATTAAATTGAAACATAAATAGTATTGATGCTTTGTTAGAGCTTATGTATTGTGTTATTTGGGATTATTATTTATAATTTGAAAATGTTGTAATTCTCACTGAATTCTTTCATTTTCTTTATCCTTTCATTTCTCTGACCTTTAATCCCTTCTTTTGAATAGTTCTTTATCTTCCATAGTCTATAGTAATAATTGCTTTTATTATTTACTATAGATAACACAGTCAGGATTTTTCCCATCCTTTTTAGCTGACTGGGCAACTTATAAGCAAGGGAACTGATATCTGATATCGAAGTTCTTTTTTCTTTTCTCTGCTTTTTTAAAAATTAATTAATTATTCACTTTACATCCTGATCACTGACTCCCTCTCATTCCCCTCTCACACAGTCCCTTCTTCTGTGCCTCCCAGGTATCGACCCACCCTGGCACATCAAGTCTCTGCAGGCCAAGGTACATCCTCTCCCACTGAGGCCAGTCAAGGCAGCCCACCTAGAAGATGAATTCCACAGTGAGGCAAGAGCTTTAGGGACAGATCCCACTCCAGTTACTGTGGGATATCCATGACGACCCAGCTGCACATCTGCTACAAACATAAGTGTGGGGTACTTAGGTCCAGCCCTTGTATGCTCTTTGGTTAGTGGTTTAGTCTCTGAGAACTCCCAAGGGTCCAAGTTAGCTGACTCTTGTTGTTCTTCCTGTGGAGTTTCTACCCCATTTGAGGCCCCCAGCTCTTCCATAAGAATCCCTGATATTGGCCCAATGTGTGGATATGGATTTCTGCACCTTTTTCAGTCAGCTGCAGGGTGTTGCCTCTCAGACAACAGTTAATGCTAAGCTCCGGTCTGCAAGTATACTAGAGAATCATTTTTGTTATTAGGGATTGGTGCCTGTCCATGGAATGTGTCTCAAGTTGGGCAATTTATTGTTTGTCCGTTCCCTGTTCCATCTATGTCCCTACATTTTTGGAGACAAGAAAAATTTTGGGTTGAAAGTTCTGTGAGTGGTGTCCTTATCCCTCTACTAGGGGTTATGTCTGGCTACTGGAGGTGACCACTTTAGTTTCCATATCCCCACTGCTATGAGTTTCAGCTAAAGCCACTCCCATATATTTCCAGGAACCTCCCTCATTCCAGGTCTCTGGCACATCCTAGAGATGCCTCCATTCCCTTCCCCTGCCAGCTGGAGGCTTCCATTCATTCTCCTGGCCCTCTCTCTCCTGTTTCACCCCATACCTGAGCCTGTAGTTGTTTATTATGATAACATACTGCCTTCTCTGTAGCATTTTCTAATTTTAATAATCTTCTAATGCCTCATCAGATCTGCAAATCTCACTTCTGTTATCCTTAATCAATTTAATTCATAGATTAAGAAAGTCTACCATATCTAAAATAAAGCCAGCTGTTTCTATCCCAGTTATCAAGTTAATTGTAATGCATGAGAAAATAGAAATATAGATCATAATGCTACAAATATGGTTAAATAACCCATTGAATTCTAAGACAATAACTTATATAATTTATAAAATACATAAATAGAATAAATCAAAACACAGTAAACACTTAACACCCAGGAAAATAGAAAACATATATAAACAGAATGGAATATTGTTGATTATCCATGCTGAGTAGGAAAGTCTGAGATGCCAATCATAATTTTCCTTGGAGCTAACAGAAGAATAAAACAGAGCAGACTATAAAACTTTTTGTTCCTAACAGATACTCATGTTTTTAACGGTGGGTTGCTTATTTTTTCAGCTCTGAATTATGATAGGAATGTGGCCATGAACTTTTAGAACTGGACTTTTCATGTAAAAATGGCACCTATTAGATACTCTGTTTATGGAAAACCATTGAATTTTTACCTACAGTGTATTTCCTAAGTAAACTTCAAAAAAACTTAATTGTTATCACAATTTTGTATGGGTAATAATGGAAGCCAGAAGCTACATATATAATATACATGGATGTGGCTATAAGAACATTTGGCACTCAGGCATGACAACCAACCATATCTAAGCACTGACTGTTTATGACTTACAATTCAGCACTGAGGGGTAAAAGATCACTTGAGAGACAAATATTACATTTCTATAAATGAAAGATGTCACAACAGTAAATACTTGAGAAGAAATTGCTATATCCACAATCTGCAATGCTTTGAATGCTTTACTAGTTGCCTCTTCCTTTACAGAAGGTTGCTTACCCACAGACAATGATAAGTTTATACATCTACCAGGTGAGAGATACATAGATTGTTTTTATTTGTAGGCTTTTACAACCATTGCTACAATAAATGTACAGGTGTAAATGCTTTAATTTAATTTCCTTTATGCTTATACCCAAAATTGAGATGAAGGAATGTTGAAGAAGATGATTGGCATTAATATTTGAACTCCATACACATGCACGAATTCTACACCACACACACAACATTCCATAGTATCACATACATATGTTTAATTATTATATATCAGGTGAAACCATTTAAAATGTAGTTTTCAGGAATATATATATATATATATATATATATATATATATATATAAAATTTTAATAAAGGAATCTTAATAAAGGCATAGTATTTTTGTGGTAAGACTGATGCTCTGAGTGCTGTTTAGTGTCTCATACCATGGCTTCTTTCAGACTTTGAGGTTTTATTAGGGTGATAATTTGCTTGGCTTTTCCTACAATTCCTGGCCTTGAAATATAATTGGCAGTAAATTAAGCATCTTGTACTGAGACTAAAGGAGATTGAATGTTCTGAATTTATTCCAATAGCATTTTCATAAATTCTGAATGAAAGCCTCATCTCTGCAGCTTCTCACCAATGTGTTTCTCTTTCTCCAATAGAAGATTTAGGATTCTAGATACAACTTCATTTCAGGGCAATGTCTCAAAGAAGTAACACGGAAATAGAAAAAAAAAATCTGTGAGGTCCTTGAAAGGAAATTTTTGTAAGTGTACAAATAAACTAAATTCTAGAAAATATTTAGCATCATAAACTGTGTCTATGACTTCAGAATCTGAAGTCTATGAGCATGTGGAGAGCACAGTTGCAGATAAACTGGAATTCTTAATGACACTCAAATTCAATTACATGAAGATAGTTAACCATAGTGATGTAGCATGAGCAGAGAAGGAGTCTGCCCAGACAAAGAAGTCTTTTCTATATTAGGAAATAAAACTGAGTCTAGGGCTTTAATTGTCATGGATAAAGGCATTTGACTAGAGTGTGAACACTGATATCAGTACAGAGGAAGGAGAGAGCAGATATTGGCAATTTGTCCTTTGACTTCTCCTCACTTAGCAGGGTTTTCACATCCCTGTACCACCTACACATGTACCCATATAAAAATATATAAATGTAATTAAATTGTTTTTAAAAATAGAAAACTGTAAATGGAAAGAAAGTTGAAGTAGTGCCACAAAATCCAATCTTTAAAGAAAGACCTGGATGTTAGGCTGCCAGAGGTCATGATATATTTCCAGTCTTTGAGTCTTTTTTCTTTTATATTAATATTATTATTATCATTATTATTATTATTAATTAGTACTACTACTGCTACTGCTGCTGTTGCTGCTGCTGCTATTCTTTAATCTTTATTTACACTCGAGTCTTTATCCCCCTCCATGTCTGACTGTTTCCTTGTCTGAGAGGATGTCCCACCCCAATCCCCCACCCCACTAGACCTCCCCACTCCCTGGGTCTTCAAGTCTCTTGAAGGTTAGGTGTATCTTCTCTCACTTAGGTCAGACCAGGCAGTCCTCTGCTGTTTATATGTTGGGGACCTCATATCAGCTGGCGTATGCTGCTTGGTTGGTGGCCCAGTGTTTGAGAGATCTCAGAGGTACAGGTTAGTTGAGACTGCTGGTCTTCCTATGGGGTCACCCTCCTCCTCAGCTTCTTCCCACTTTTCCCTCATTCAACCACAGACGTCCCAGCTTCTGTCCAATGGTAGGGTGTAAATATCTATATCTGACTCTTTCAGCTGCTTGTTGGGCCTACGGAGGGCAGACGTGGTAGGTTCTTCTCAGTTGCTCCAGTACTCCTGAGAGGCCTTCAGACTGTGATGTCTTCAGAGAACCGGACATGCTGGTGATCTGCCTGGGCAGAAGGCACAGGCTGGAAGGGATTTTTCTCTTCTTTTCTAATAGTTTTTGTTAATTACATTTCATGGAGTGACAAGTAAGGTTCACAAGTAAAGTTGATGAGAGTACTTTAGCTTTTCAAGCTCTTATTTATTTTTTTCTTTTCTTATTATTACATCCCAAGCGGTATCTCCCTCCCTCCTCTCCTCCAAGTTGATACTAGATGTTGTCTGTCTTCTTCTCTTCTCCCCACAATCCACCACTCTTCTATTTCTCCTAAAAAGTGGGAGGCATGCCTCTTAAGGATATCAAGCTTCAACATGACTAAGGGCCTCCTCTCTTACTAAGGCTTGACAGGGGAAACCAGTAGGAAGACTTCAAAAATGGCAAAAAGCACTAGAAACATCCCATGTTTCCTCTGTAAGAGTTCTATAAAAGCTGTAAGTTATAAAATTATAGTATATATGCAGAGGGCCTAAATTAGACACATACAAGCTCCCTGAATTTTGACACACTTGATCTGTTGTTGGATGAAGCTTCTCTGATCATGGTTATCCTGTCTATGAGTACAGCAAAATATCATTAGGAATCATTTCCTTAATTTATTTTTGCCAGTTGTAGTTGTGTTTTGTTCCATTCTCTGTCCCTGGACTAACCAGACTCTGTTTCCTGGTCCTCCAAGCAGTCCCAGTGATGGGCTCCTTATTATGGCATAAGTCTCAAACTGGACCAGACAATGGTTGGCTACTCTTATAATATCTATGTTACCTTCAACCCAGTACATCTTACAGGGAGGACAAATTGTAGGTTAAAGATTTTGTGCCTACGTTGATGTCCCAATCCCTCCATTTGTCTGGTTGTAGGAGATGGCTAGTTCAGGTTAGATATCCCCCATAACTATGATTCTTACCTAGGGTCATTCTCGTAAACTTCTGGTAGTTTTCATTTGCACTGGGTCTAAATTTTATCCAAAATTCCAGTTGTTTTTCCTAGTACTTTCTCTCCACCTTCCCTCTGCAGGATCACTCCTGTTTCCTTTCCCACCCATCCCTAGCCACTTTTGATATTTATTTTATTTTTGTCTTCCCAATGAGATTCATGCATCCCTGTTGAACTTCCTAGTTACTTAGCCTCTCTGGGTCTGTGGATTGTAACATTGATATCATTTGCTTCAAAGCTACAAGTCACTTATAAGTAAATGCATGACAGCTTGTCTTCTGGGTCTGGGTTACTCTATTAAGGATGATATTTTCTAGCTCCATCCATTTGCCTACAAATTTCATAATATTGTTCCTTTTAATAGCTGAGTAATACTCCATTGTGTTAATGTACCATATTTTATTTATCCATTTGACTGTTGAAGGACATCTAGGTTGTTTTAAGTGTTTGGCTATTATAAATAATGTTGCTATGAACACAGCTAAGCAATTGTCCTTGTGGTAGGAGGGAAAGCTGACGTTCCTAATTACACCTCTGGAGTTCCTACCTGGCTACAGGAGATGGTCTCCTCAGGTTCCACAAGCCTTATGTTGTGAATCACAGCTAAGAACTTCCCCATTAATTCTTAGGCATCTCATTTATCCCAGGTCTCTATACTGTCCTGGAGATGACACTCCCAGTCAGTTGCAGATTCTCCCTCATTGTTATAGCTATCTGGCCATCTCTTATGTCCCTCTCCATACCTGATTTTGACTTCCCCATTACCCTCCCATCTCCCTTTTCATCCAGTTCCCTCCTTCCACATGACTTTTTATGACTACTCCATTCCCCCTTCTTAGTGAGATTCAAGCATCCTCACTTGTGCCTTCCTTCTTGTTTAGCTTCTTTGGGTATCCTGAATTTTATAGCTAATATCCACTAATAAGTGAGTACATACCGTGTGTGCCCTGTTGGGATTGTGTTACCTCTGTTAGGATGACATTCTTAAGTTCCATCCATTTGCCTACAAAATTTATGATCTCTTTAAAAAAAAATAGATAAATATTATTTCATTATTTAGCTATACCACACTTTCTTTATCTATTCTTCAATTGAGGGACATCTAGGTTGTTTCCAGTTTCTTTCTTTCTTTCTTTCTTTCTTTCTTTCTTTCTTTCTTTCTTTCTTTTTCTTTTTTATAGCATAGAGCTTTGATTTATTTATTTTTTTTACTGATGACAAGTCATAAAAAGTTTTATTTTATTTTATTAATCATTCTATTTATTTACATCTCAAATGATTTCCCACTTTCAGGTTACCTCTCCACCAACACCTCTATCCTACATCTGCCCTTCTTTCTGCCTGTATGACAGTGCTCTCCCATCTATCCACAGTCTTCTGTCCCATTGCTCTAGTATTTCCCTACTCTGGGGCATCAAAACTCCCCTGGACCAAGGTTTTCCCCTCCCGTTGCTGTCAGACAAGGCCATCATCTGCTACATATGTATCTGGAGCCATGGATCTCCCCAGGTACACTCCTTGGTTGAAGGTATAGACTTTGGGAGAACTGAGTAGTCAGGCCATCCTATGTTGCTCTTCCAAATGGGGTTGTAATCCTCCTCTACTCCTCTAGCCCTTCTTCCAGCTGCCCCTTCATGTTCCCTGAGTTCAGTCTGATGGTTGGCTCCAAGAATCCACATCTGCATTGGTCAGTTGCTGGCCAGACCTCCCTAGAAACTCCCACACTTGGGTCTGTCCACAAGCACCTCTTGACCACAGTAATAGTGTTAGATTTGGTGTCTGCAGACATGATGGATCCCCAGGTGGGGTCATTCCTGGTTGGCCTTCCCTTCAGTCTCTATTCCAATTTTTGTTCCTGTTATTCGTTTGGAGAGGAACTTTTCTGGTTAAAAAACTTTGAGATGTGTGGGTGGCCCAGCCCCTCGACCAGGGACCCTACCTATCTTCTGGAGGTGGTCTCCACAGGTTCTAACTCTCCCTTCTCTGCACATTGCAGCTTAAGTCAATCTCATTGGGTCTTGGGAGCCTCATGTTTCATTGGTGTCTGGGATCCTCCAGTGACTATCCCCAATTCCTCATCCCCCCTGCTACATATTTTTATTCAATTTCTTGACCTTCTGTACATCTTTCACATCTCCTCTAGTTCTGATACTGCCATCCTTATTTCCTCCTCCTCCATTCTCCCTCCCTTGTGCCCCTCTCCTTCCACTTCTCACAATCGTCCTGTTCCCCCCTCAATGCTGGACTGAATCATCCACCCCCTGGTCTTCCTTCCTTCTATGCTCCATATGGTCTGTAGGTTGTATCATAGGAATTGTGAGACTTTGGGCTAGTATCCACTTATTAGTAAGTACATACCATGTGTCTTCTTTTCTGTGTGGATTACCTCACTCAGGATGATATTTTCTAGTTCCATCCATTTGCCTGCAGATTTCATGAAGTCACTGTTTTTAATCACTGTGTAGTCTATTGTATAAAGCTACCACATTTTCTGTATCCATTCCTCTATTGAGGGACTCTAGGTAGTTTCCAGCTTCTAGCTATTATAAATATGGCTGCTATAAACATAGTAGAGCATGTGTCCTTGTTATACGTTGGAGCATCTTTTGTGTATATGCCCAGATATGGTATAGCTGGGTCCTCAGGTAATATTATGTCCATTTTTCTGAGTTTCTGCAAAACTGATTTCCAGACTGGTTGTACCACCTTGCAATTACACTAGCAATGGAGGAGTATTCCGCTTTCTCCACATCCTCGCCAGCATCTGCTGTCATCTGATATTTTGATCTTAGCCATTCTGATTGGTGTGAAGTAGAATCTCAGGGTCATTTTGATTTGCATTTCCCTGATGGCTTTGAACATTTCTTTAAGTGTTTCACAGCCATTTGAGATTCCATTCCACAGTTGAGAATTCTCTATTTAGCTCTGTACTCCACTTTTTAATAGGGTTATTTGGTTCTCTGCAGTCTACCTTCTTGAGTTCATTGTATAAATTGGATACTAGCCCTCCATCGGATGTAGGATTGGTAAATATAACATTGATTTCAGCCCTGATTTTATTTCCTTCCATCCACTCCTCCTGAGTTTGTTTGTTTGTTTCTTTCTTTCTTTTTTCTAGAGCCTTCAGATGTATGTTTAATTTGTTAGGAGGAGAACTCTCATTTCTTTATGAGGGAATTTAGTTCTATGAACGTTCCTCTTAGCACTGCTTTCATTGTATCCCATAAATTTGGGTATGTTGTGCCTTCATTTTTATCAAATTCTAGAAAGTCTTTAATTTCTTTCTTATTCATTCCCTGACCCATAGATCATTGAGTAGAGATATGTTCAATTTCCATGACTCTGTACGCTTTCTGGTTTTCTGTTGTTGAAGTCTCGCTTTAATCCATGTTGGTCTAATAAGATACAAAACATTATTTCAATTTTCTTTTAGCTATTGAGGTTATCTTTTTGACTATATGACCAATTTTGGAGATGGATATGACAACTATATGACATATATGGATAACTATATGAAAAATTTTGTATATGATGTGCTGAGAAGAAGATATATTCTTTTTTGTTTAGGTGGCATATTCTATAGATGTACTGTTAGGTCCATTTGATTCATAAAGTCTGTTAGTTTAATTTTTTTCTCTGTTTAGTTTTTTGTCAGGATGTACTGTCAAATGGTGAGAGTAGGGTGTTGAAGTTTCCCACTATTAATATGTGGGGTTTGATGTATGATTTAAGCTTCAGCAATGTTTCTTTTATACATGTGGGTGCCCTTGTACATGGGGCATACATGTTCAGAATTGATATCCACCTTGGTAATTTTTTCCTTTGATGAGTCTGAAGTTTCTATCTCTTTTGATTAATTTCACTAGAAAATCTCTTATTAGATATTAGAATGGCTACTCTAGCTTGCTTCTTGGGTTTATTTGCTTAGAAAAATTTTTTTCCAGCACTTTACTCTGAGAAAATGTCTATCTTTATTGCTGAGGTATGTTTTTTGTATGCATCAGAATAATGGATCCTGGTTTTGTATCCCTTCATGTAACCTGTGTCTTCTTGCTGGACAATAGAATCCGTTGCTGTTAAGAGATCTTAATGAACAGTGATTGAGTTTTGAATAACAAAATTCCTGTTATTTTGATGTTGGTGCTGTTAGTGTGTATATGTATGTATGTTTGTGTGTTCTTCCCTTGTTTATGCTGGTATGGAATTACTTATTTTCTGTGTTTTCTCATATGTACTTATCATCCTTGTATTGGAGTTTTCCTTCTAGTATTTTCTGTAGGGCTGGATTTGTGGTTAGATATTGTTTTAATTTGAAATTGTCTTGAAATATCTTGCTATATTCTTGCATGGTGATTCAGAGTTTTGCTGAGTATATTAGTCTAGGTTAGCATCTGTGGTTTTATTAGAGGTTGCAGGATATCTGTGCAGGAATTTCTAGATTTTAGAGTCTCAGTTGAGAAGTCAGGGATAATTCTGACAGATCTGTCTTTGTATATTACCTGTCTTTTTCACTTGTCACTTTTAATATTATTTCTTTGTTTTGTAGATTTTGTATTTTGATTATTATGTAAAGGAAGGATTTCTTTTCTGGGACAGTCTAATTTGTATTCTATAAACTTTCTATAATTTTGTTGAAAATATTTTCTGGTCCTTAGAACTAGGACTTTTCACCTTCTTCTATTCCTATTATTCTTAGGTTAGGTCTGTTCATGGTATCCCAGATTTTCATATTTTTTGTGTCAGTAATTTTTTAGATTTAACATTTTCTTTGACTAATGTATCTTCTATTATTGTATCTCCTATACTTGAGATTCTCTCTCCTATCTCCTGTACTCTGTTTATTATGCTTGAATCTGTTGTTTCTGTCCTCGTCCTTAGGTTTCCCATCTCCAGGATTACCTCAGTTAGTGTTTTCTTTATTACTTCTATTTCAACTTTCAGGTTTTGCACAGATTTTTTTCATCCTTCATCTGTTTAACTGTATTTTCCTGTATATCTTTAAGGGATTATCAGTTCTTCTTCAAAGGCCTCTCTCATCCTTATAAGATTGGATTTAAGGTCATTTTCTTGTTCTTCAATTGTGTTATGATATCTAGGACTTGCTGGAGTAGGGTAGCTATGTTCTGAAGCTGTCATATTGCCATGGCTTTTGATGATTGTGTCCTTTTGAGAGCCTTTGTCCATCTGGATGGCTTCTGTCTCTGGATGTTCCTACTATATTAGGTAGGCAGTAGGAAGGGTGTTAACTTCAATGATCTCAGTGTGGCAGAACTCTGATGTATTCTTGGGTCATATGGCTCCTCATTATCAGGTCTATGTGGTTCATGTTACCCAGGTCTGAACATTTCAGGATCCACAAGTCTGAATAAAGTGGGCACAGAGGTGGAGGGAGAATAAAAATCCACTAGGGATACCAGGACAGCTTGGGGTACCCCAGAGGAATCAGTGAGCAGGTAAGATGGGTGGAAAAAGACAGGCAAACCTGTGTGGTTCAGGCTTAGCAGATTTGATGAAGGTGAGTAGAGAGGTAAGGGCAGAATGGAGTTCCCCTGGGAGAGCAGGTTGTTCATGGTAGCTTGGTCTTCCCCAGTAGACTCATGAGCAGGACAAGTTCTTATAATTTTAACTCATTACAACATTTAATATGAAGTGATCATTAACAATGATTTTCAATTCTGCTGAATCTTGCTTTTAAAATAACTGAAAGTATTAATGAGTTACAGATTAGGATCCTACTAGTTACATAGATTTCTTCAGTATGATTAAAACAGATTATTATTCTAAAACAAGATAATGAAGTAAATAGAAAGAGACACAAAATATTATATTTAGGAAACAACTACTCATTTTGATGACAATGTTAGGGAATAAAATTAAGTATCTCTTTTTAATACTCTAGACTTTTTTTCATTTTCCTATTGAAGGATATAGTCTGATATTTATAAATAGCTTATATTCATTAATTACCTTAACATTTAAAGTAGTTTTTATATTTTGTTTTTCCTTACATTTCCTTTTGGCAAATCAATAACATCTTAGAATTTGAAAAAAGTGATCGTGTGTGTGTCACATTAGTTTAATGATTAAAATACTACTGAAGTATTTTATTTTTAATTAATAAAATGTATTACATTAATAAAAACACTGTTTTCTTAACTAAGTTACATGCATAGAATTTGTTTTGATATTATTAACACATCTTCCATTTATTTATTTGTTTGGTGGTTTGACTATAGGCTTGATAATGTAAAGCTGACTTTTGCTTATTATTTCCTGATATTTTATTTTTTAATAAATAATTAAATTTGTTGACACCTTCAAAAATGTAGAGGAACTTTAATCCAGCAACATGGCTGTTCTGGCAAAGAATTACATCTAAAGACCTAGTTCTGTTTGATCTGCCTGTGATGTAGGCAGGGTACACATCTTTATACCCTTTGTCTGGAAGACAAACATGTCCATATTCCACACCTTTATGGTAAAATTAGTTTGTAGAAGGAATCAGCCATATTTGAAAGTGGCATCTAATTGAAGTGAAGACAAAGTGACAAATCTGAGAAAGATTTGACAAAATGAGTCAGAGCTAGGATATACCCAACTCTCACATGTACAACACAGGGAAGAGAAGCTATTTAAATGCGTACAGGGAGAGAGCATCACTCAGTTGGGAATCAGTGCAGTAACTAAGGTGCAGTGAGAACTGAGTTCATTTATGTGGCCATGCAGTTCATTAAAAGATTTCATAGGCAGTTGAAATCAGAGAATAAGAAGGAACCAGAACATTAGAACAAATTGTCAGAGTTAGTTTAAGTCCAAGTAGAGCAATTCAGTAACAAGCTGTGAGCAGCCAGATTGAATCAGTCAGCTTGTGCAGTAGTTTGAGTCAGAACAGCTGAGTTGAACAAGTCAGCCAGAGGTTGGCAAAAACAAGAAAGGATGAGCTTATTCAGCAGTAAGACTCCCAGGTGACAATTGCATTAGCCAGTAAAAGTTATTTTTGAACACAAATATTAGTAATATATTTAAATTATTTTCCTTCCATCTAATTTTTTCTACCTTTAATACTCATCAGCATTTGTCTTTCCTACAAGTCCCTTTCTCACACTTGTGTCATTTTGTTTTCTTTTATGATCCACTGCTTAAAATAGAGATCATCTATGTGACCTTGGGTTTGCAATATTCAATAGAGTCTAGTAGGTTCACTGTTGGGTATATAACTGAAAAGAGTTAATCTACTTTCCAAGAATCTATCAGTATCCAACTTTTCAGTTAGAAAATCTAAAAGCCTTCTTTATTTGCAAGTGACTATTGACACAGATTCCATGAAGATATTCTATCAGTTATATTAACTATAATAATAATCTTTCTTATTTTGGATCTCATATATCAAATAGCTCAAAGCACACTATATAACCCAATCTATTCAAGACAGCACAACTATCCTCCTGATTCAGTTTCTCAGTGTTGCAACTACCAATGTGTGCCACCATGCCAACTTAAATATATTTTAAAAGTTAAACTTAAAATTGTTCACAATTATAATACTTCATCAAAACATGCTTATAATTTTGAATTTATAACACTTTGAAATAATTCTGATAAAAAATATTTTTGTTGTATAGTAATATCTTATTATAATAATATTTGGTTACCATTCTAAATAACACATAGTCTTTCACATTATTTACTAATTTATGATGAATAATCCTCATTTAGGATTTTCTGAGTCATCTTCACTTCATAATTAAAGACTAATTTTCATCTCATCCTTTGTTATAGTTCTATAGATTGTACATTTCTCAGTTCTCTATTCTTTGTTTCTAATTTGCCTTTTTATACTGAAAAAATAGTTTAAGAACATAAATAAAAATTGATTTTACAGCATCTGATATTTGTAATTACTTTATAATCAACTCATGCAATAGTTCAGTATGTTCAGTTTCTATTTTGATTTCAGCAAATATGATAGAGGTGGGAGCTATCCAAGTATGAGTCATAGTACCTAGCAATACTGCATTTCAAAATGTGCTGTTGAATATTGCATACCTTTCTAAAATTATTTGAAAGTATCTTAGTTGTTTTTCAATGTTTGATCCCAAAGGGCAAGATTAAAATATCATGAGATTATAAGTTCTTATTTTCTAATTCAGTAATTGTTATGAAAGAAAATGTTATAAAATACTATTGAGATAATTACTGATTATCCAAAAATGTAATTGAGAAATACGCTGTTTATTAACTTTCTTTTTTAAACATTTCTTTTCTATTTATATTTTTTTCTTCTATTTTATAATCCAGATTTTATTTCCTGCCTGATTCAATCTCTGACTGTTCCACATCCCATACCACCTCCCCACCCCCTGTCCCCATAAAGATGTCCACACCACACCCCCACCCCAACAGACCTCTAAACTCTCTGGAGTCTCCAGTCTCTTGTGGGTTAAGTGCATTTTCTCTGACTGAACCCAGATCTGGCAGTCCTCTGCTATATATGTGTTGCCGGCCTCATATCAGCTAGTGTATGCTGCCTGGTTGGTGATGGCAGTGTCTGAGAAATCTCAGCGGTCCAGGTTAATTGAGACTGCTGGTTCTCCTATAGGATAGCCCTCCCCCTCAGTTTTCTAGCCTTTCCATAATTCAACCACAGGTGTCAGCAGCTTCTGTCCATTGGTTGGATGCAAATATCTGCATCTGACTCTCCTGCTTTTTGGGTCTTCTGGAGTGCAGTCATGCTAGGTCCTTTTTTGTGAGCACCCCATAGCCTCTGTAATAGACTCAGATCTTGGGGCCTCTCCTTGAGCTGTATCCCAGTTGGATCTTGTTGCTAGACCTTCTTTTCCTTGGGATCCTCTACATTTACATCACAGCAGTTCTTTCAGAAAGGAACAATTGTGGGTTGGAGTTTCGACAGTGGGGACAGTGGGATAGCAACCCCATCTGTCATTTGATGGCCTGTCTTTCTCCTGGAGGTGGGCTCTACAAGTTCCTCTCCCCACTGTAGGGCATTTCATCTAAAATCTCTCTCTTTGAGTCCTGAGAGTCTCTTACCTCGCAGGTCTCTGGTGCATTCTGGAGGGTTACCCCAACTCAATGTGATCTGGTATTGGGTGGGGGAAAAGGACTGAAGCTTTGAGGGTCAGCAGAAAGAATGGTTATTAACATTTAAAGTGTTCAAACTGATTCTCAATGTTAAAAGTTAAAGTGTATGATTAATAATGATGACCACCATATTTCGGTATCAAAACGCCCTAAATAATCATTACTGTTGTAAACAACTTCTCAGAACAACTAGGAAAAATTTCACAGTGCATTTATTATCATGCATAAGGAAGGTTGCAATATTTTACTCATTTTATGTGCAAATTGATTAGGTATGAGATCTCATTGTCCTCTGTTATATTTAAATACATGTTAAATTGAAGAATGACTGTTACATTTAAATGTTAATTCGTGTCACACACAAGATATATATTACTCTGGGATTAATTTTTGTGAAACCAAATGAATATTGCTTATCAATATGATCCAGCTTATTTTTCCTCCAAACTTATGGTTATCATAAAATTAAAGAATAGAATGTTTACATGATAGTCACTTTATCTCTTCTTGGAAGTTAATTTATTCAATGTAAATGTAATATATTTAAATACAGGACAGGTAGACATAGCCTGATAGTAAAGAGTACACAGATGTTTTTATTCTTGTGGCTTTACATTTTCCTCTTCAGTGAGGGCTTAGTTTAACTAAAAAATGGTCAATATATGATACTGTGTTATAATTGTAAGTAATACACAAATGGATGCACTTTGCCTCCTGGAAAGTAGTATAGCACACACAGTCCACGTCTAAGTAAGGTAACTGAAACTAATTCTCTCCAAGGGAGAAAAGAGGAAATCTCATCACAGTTCCAATTTGATTTTCTTATATCCTGTCATCAAAGCATGTTGTATATTCAGCAAGAAATTCTTATTGTTAAATTTTTATTATTATTACTACTATTATTTTTTACTTATTCACTTTACATTCCACTCTCTGCCCCTCTCCCAGTCACCCCCTCCCACATTCCCTCACCTAGACCACACTACACTTCTCTTCTGAGTGGATGGGATCCTCTTGAATATCTTCCCACCCTGGCACATCAAGTCAACATGATGCTAGACACATCCTCTCCCATTGTGGCCAGACAAGGCATCCCAGCTAGAAGAACATATCCCATGTACAGGCAACAGGTTTTAGGATAGCTCCTGCTCCAGAGGCTATCTCCTGTGGCCAGTCATAAACCCCTTTTGTGAGTTCCTACTCACAAAAATTTTGAAGCAAAATTTATCTTGTTTACAAGAAATTCATGTTTTGGGGATGGACATTGTCTTAGTTAGTGTTTTATTGATGTGAACAGATGTCACGACCAAGGCAACTCTTATAAAAATAACATATATTTGGGATTGGCTTACAGGTTCAAAGGTTCAGTCCATCATCATCAAGTTGGGAGCATGGCAAGCATCCAGGCAGGCTTGGTGCAGGCAGAGCTGAGAGTTCTACAACTTCCTCTGGAGGCTGCTAGTGCAGGACTGGCTTCCAGGCAGCTAGGGTGAGGGTCTTAAGCCCAAGCCCATAGTGTCACACCTACTCCAACAAGGCTATACTTCCTAATCATGCCACTCCCTGGGCCAAGCATATACAAACTATCACAGATACAGACTGAGAGAACAGCCAACTAATAACTATTGCAACTTAAAGCCCATATAATGGGCAAGCACCAGTCCCTGACACTATTAATGATACTCTATTATGCTTGCAGACATGAGTCTAACATGCCTGTTCTCTGAGAGGCTCCATCCACCAAATGCAGATGCAGACACCCACATCCAAACAGTGGATGTAGCTTGGTGACTCTTATGGAAGAATAGGAGGAAACAAATAGGAACTTCATAGGAGGACCAAAAAGTCAACTAACCTAAATCCTTGGGCTTTCAGCAACTGAATCACCAACCAAAGAACATACCTATGCCTCCCTGCACATTTGTAGCAGATGTGCAGCTTGGTATTCATGTGAGTCTGAAGCAAGAGATTCTTACCATCTAATTCTACTGAGGAACCAACCATAGTGATGTTTGCTCGTATTGTTTTGGATGGCTCAGGCATCTTCCAGACCAACAACTTGTAGGGAAGCAACACAATTTTGGAACTGTAATATTTCATTGAAAATCTACTGTTTCTAGAAGGGGCTTTTATTTATTCATGCATGGTTGATCCACTGAAAGTCTTTTTCATTTTATTTTTTTAATTAAATAAACCAAATATTCTTTCCTTTTGATGTTTCTATGCATCCTCAGTTTTCTTTGCACCATTTCCCTCATGTCCCTTTCTCCTATTCTACTGCAGCTTCTCCCCACTTAACCTGTTCGACCTTCCCGTCTTGACCCTTTCACTTTAATACCGCATGTACTCTCCAATATTCCCTCCAACCTTATTTTTTATTTTTCGCTCATGCCTTACATGTAGACTGACATAGACACGGTAGCCATATCAGTTACCACATTGTTTTCTCAGAGCAGATCTTAAAGGTTGTTCAAGTAATATTTGGTCAATTTGAAAATTGTCTAAAGCATGGATAAAATGAGGCTTATTCCAAGACAAGGCTGTTTAATATTTTTTTGAAAATTGGGAACATACTAAACATATTCTTCATTAAATAAAACTATTAAAATATTACAAAATTATGGTTTTACATGATATAACAACTCTACAATGCTTAAACACCATTTTGGGGTTTTTATTCAGTATGTTTTTATAAATCTACTTGACTACCTTGGTCTTTAACATCTATGTGTAATTGTTCTGTCTCAGGAATATTCTGAGTGATGAGGGAAAACACTAGTGCCCTCCTCTGGTCCCCACTTGCCAAGACTCAGGATGCTCACATGTACATCATCCCCTCCCCTCAGCAAAGATATGGAAAAAAAAAATAACAACCAAATACATTAATGTTAATCATCTAATCATCTTAAAAGCTCTCTTTTCAAAAGTAATATACAGTTGGCAAGTATATATGCAGAATTTTAAGTAAGCAGTTAGAATAATAGGGCATATATGAGGTAGTAAAATGAATTCAAGATTGTTTCCATCTTTTGAAGATTTTTTTAAATTTAAAACTGTTAACTTTCAAACAGACTAAAACACAAAATGCTCACATTTTTATAGTATGTGTACATTCATGCCTTTCTTACATGACATACTATTTAAATAAGGTTTAAACAAGCTTTTTTTTAATGAGCTTCCCATTTTATTGAAGAAAATAAAAAAACATTTAAAACGAAAGAATCAAAATAGATATAGCTTAAGATAGTCAGATCATGGAACTTCTTTTAACTGTCCAGTATACTATATAAAATAATAGTTAGTTATTGATAAATTAAGCAGGATCCTAAAAGATGACATTTGACATTCAATGCAAAGTCTCATAATTACTATATTTACTCAAAAATATTATTTATGTTAGCTTGTTATTCTAATGAAAGCTTGTATCTCCAAACCAGGCCATAATATTTTCATATACAGGTTTAATGTTTTCAAAGTGCGTTTTTGCATAGAAACTGATTTTATATTAACATATTAAGAACTTAAGAAGACACATTTAATAAATAATATTTTAAGAAAGAAAGATATGATTTCTTAACAATGTACTACATTTTAATTATTTATATTTTGTCTGTCTTTCTGTTGAATTTTGTGTGTTCTGAGCAACCATACTCAAGTTCATGCAAACTCAAACTTTGTGCTATATCTCCAGTGCATACATTTGTTTCCAGCAAACATGCACAGTAAAGGTATATCTTCAAATAAATATCTCTAATTCTAAGCTTGAAATGACTTTTAATTGGATACCCCATGCTTTTTTAAATTTACAGTTATCTAAATACAAAAGTTCATACATGTAAGCAAACCTAATGATTGCAAGAACTTTCAATAATGAAAAATTTGGAGGCTCATTAATCAGAAATGAATTAGCAATCTTTTTTGTCATCATCAATCATCATAAACAGAAGAATGGAAGCATCAGACACTTTAGATTACTTATATTTTACATCCTTTCAACTTGGAATATTAATTTGAAGATGAATGTGTCTTATGTTTGTAATAGAATACAACATTAATTTGGATAAAGATTATTACTTCTGAAAATCTAAATGTTTAGGTGATCATATTCTTACTAGGTGCATTTTCCAGTAATATGAACATTTACAGGAAATTTTTATTCAATTATTGTCAAAAGTCACCTGTACCTTTTTGGGTCTGGGTTACCTAATTCAGGATGATATTTTCTAATTTCATCTATTTATCTGTAAATTTCATGATGTCTTTGTAGTAGTATTCCATTGTGTAGATGTACCACATTTTCATTATCCATTCTTCAGTTAAGGGACATCTAAGTTGTTTTTACTTTCTGGCTATTATAAATAAAGCTACTATGAACATAGTGGAACAATGTCCTTATGGTATAGTGGATCATCGTTTGAGTATATACCCAAGAGGGGTGTAGCTGGAGCTTGAAAAAGAACTATTCCCAATTTTCTGAAAGTCACCAAATTGATTTCCAGAGTGATTGTAGAGTTTGTTCCTCCCAACAGCAATGGAGGTGTGTTCTTCTTGCTCCACATTCTCACCAGCATATGCTGTCACTTGAGTTTTTGATCTTAGTCATTCTGATGGGTATAAAGTGGAATCTCAGTGTCATTTTGGTTTACATTTCTCTTATGACTAAGGATGTTGTACATGTCCATAAGTCCTTCTTGGACATTTGAGGTTCCCTTGCTGAGAACTCTCTATTTACTTCTGTATCCTCTTTTTTAAATTGGTATTTGGGTTGTTGCTATTTATCTTCTTGAGTGCTTATATATTTTGAGTATTAGCCGTCTGTCCAATGTAGGATTGGTAAATATCTTTTCCCATTCTGTAGGCTGCCCATTTTGTCCTATTGACAGTGTCCTTTATCTTACAGAAGCTTTTCAGTTTCATGAGGAACAGGCATTAAATGTTAGTTGTTGTGTGGAATATTAAAAAAAAAAAACCAGCATGTTCCAGCTAGTGCCAGTGGGCCACCGATTTCCTGCCAGGTTATTTCACTCTCTCAGCCTGCCAACTCTCCGGAGCAGAGTGTCCCATTTATTAAGTGCTTATCTTAGTGCTAGTGCTATGCGTGTTCTGTTCAGAAAGTTGTCTCTTGTATCAATGTGTTACCCTAATCTGGTCTCAGTGGAATAGGATGCTCCTAGTCCTGCAGTGACTTGATGTACCAGGGTGGAGTGATGATACCCAGGGTAGGCTTCCCGATCTCAGAGGATGAGAGGAGGAGGGGATGGGGAGAGCAGATTATGGGAGAGGGGGAACTGTAACGGGAAGAGGGTGCTGCAGTTAGAAAGTAAATAAATAAATAAATAAATAAACTGATAAAAAAGTCATCTGCACTTTCTGAAGCTTTATTTGAGATACAGTTTTCTTTCTAATACATTCCTTTATTTCTAAAAAAAAAAAAAAACCAAACAAACAAACAACAAAAAAAAAAAAAAACAAATCTGTATCCCTACAAATTTAACCCTTTACCTATCAAGAACTAGTTGAGGAATATAAGATAAATTACATCTTCCATTCATTATTAAATGAATTCCAACATGATGCTGGTGTTTTTTATGTAAAGCTGGCTAGGCTCAATTAAGAAGATAAACTTCACATTTTTTCTTATACGAGGATTTTTAATTTAATTATGAATATATACATTTGTATCCATGATACCCAATAAAGGTGGATGATGACTAAATCTTAAGAGACTTAAAATAGGGTGAATAGGAGGGGAAATGGACAAAAAGAAACAGCCTGTATTTTCCTCCACCTTAACAGCTGTCCTGAAGGTCTCAGAATTTACCATTCAGCTGAAACATTAGCCAGGATTTTGCTTCTCAGATTCATGCAGCTTCTGATTATCAGAGAATATGTTAATAAGGAAGTTAAGTCTTAAAGGGGGAATGTAAAATATGTACATTATAATACACACAAGCCTTATGTCCATAGCTGCAACTGAAACTTGCTGCCCCTGGGACATGGCATGTAAAAAAACATGTAATTTTGTCCCCTGCAAGGCCGTGCCTTTAAAATGATTCTTTTTTTTTTTTATAGGTGTTGTTTTGGTTGTGGTATATTTTCATAGCAATAAAGCATTGACTAAGATACTAAGATAATATTAATAACAATTTTTTCTTTTTGAAAAATTTCTGGGAATTAAATATAATTTTAAAATGTAGACAACATTTAGACATGATTTATCCAGTTAACATATGCATGTAACCTAGAAATAACTGTATAACTCAACAATGTAAACTAAAACAATACGTTTAAAAATAAAAATGCTACTTTAATAGTATGTGCATCATCAGTGGAGATTTTGAATCATCAATAATATGCACATGGACAGATCTTACCATTCACACCATTGAACTATGTCACATCATAAGCTATATCCATAAAGCCTGAGTGGAACAAGGAAGGATAACATACTTGAACATGACAAACTGGACACAGAAAAGCCAGTGAGGCCTAACCCAACACAAAGAATCAGAGGCAACTGAAGAAAGCTGTGAGTGGGAAAATTGGCCTCTCCTAACAGAGAATACAACAATATGCTGAACAAGTATAAGGGTACATGATTCACTGAAGAACGACACCCAGACTCAAAGAGCATGTAAACGCAAAGAGTGTTTTATTCTGCAGAACTCCACCATGCTGGAGTCTCCCTTTACCAGTATAGAGAGACGACCAAGTGAGCTTGCAAGCCTGATTTAAAGAACATTAGTGAATTCCAGGGTAGGTGACCTCTAGGACATTCCATTACTGGGGTGGGGGAGCTAGAAACTTGCTGGGGGAGGTCTGGAAGCTGTTGCTGAGGAAGTAGCTGAGGAAGTCTGGACACTGCTGCTGACCCATTGTCCTTGCCTCAGTCTAGGTGGCAGGGCAGCTTCTGAGGCCTGGACTTGCCTGGAATTGCTTAGTTCTTGGAATCAAAGATTTTGGCTTAGTTCTCTTTAACTGTAAATTTGAAGCTTATTATGGAATCAGCCTAGCCTTCTCACAAGGCCAAATTATTAGTCCTGAAAATATATAGAGAAGTCATTATATGCATCATATATGTTATATTTAGGAATATGCATGTTTATACATATACATATATGCACACATTAAAAATTAGTGAAATTAGGCCAGGAAGGTAAAAGTAAGTGGAGAGAAATTTGTAGGAGGCTTTGGAGGGATAAAATAGTGGAGAAATGTTATAATTAAATTATATCCTCAAAAATAAAACAGAAAATAAAATATATGAATTAAAATTAAAAAACAATTTCACAATTAAATCATATTCTACTTTTAGTGAGCATGATATATTTTGCATATCTATATAATAGCTATCTATCTAATACTTAAATCTGGCAATACCCAGTGATATTATGCATGCTTCTGAGAGGAAAGATTATGCTAATGTCTGATATACTATCAGTGGCAATAGAAAATTCTTCACTCAATTTGGGTTATATTTGATAGTTTCTTACAAAGTGAAACATAAAATTAAATAATATTAGCAATTCTCTTCAAGTATGAAAATAAAAGTAAAAGGAGGTATATAAACTTGTCTATATTATCACACTGATAGTTACCAACAATTGATAGTTAATTATTATAAAATTGACTCTCATGTGTGTGATACATCATTACTGCATAATTAAAACTAAACACTCAATATAAATAATAAGTTGTAAGAATATTAGACTAAATTAATGAATGAAACTACTTTCAAAATTTAGATACTTAACAATATTTTTATGGTTTCTTGGAAAGTGTAAAACTATAAGTACAATAAATGATCAGTAGTCTCTTGTGGCTGGATTGGAAATGGCAAAAATAAATCTAGCTGAAAATAGCAGGGCACTTTGGTGGTAGTTCAGTTTATAAAACAATGGCCTTGTATGCTGAGAACCCCTTAGGATCTGCAAAAAGGGAAGCAATGTGGTTGTAATGGTGTATAATTAAGATTACGTGGCAGAGAAGAAGGAGACAGAAAGATCTTTAGAGAACATTTGCCAGCAAATTTTGTCTCATTGATAAGTCTCTGGACAACTAGAAACCCTGTCTCAAAATAAGGTGATAGTGACTGTGATTATTTTTTGGCCTCTAAATTACAAACACATAGATGGCATGTGTACTGCCACACACATGCATGTGTACACATAAAGATACACATATATACATACTCTAAAACAATGAGTCTATATATTAAATATTTTCTACTGTGCTTAATATATTCACACACTATTCTATGCTGTCACATAATCATTAACATAATGTATTTAGAGTTGAACCTCTGAGAATGTGATTGATCCACAATATAAACCTCATATGGATAAGATTAAAGCCCTTTCCAAATGGCTTCAGAGAGCATATCCATTTCTTTCTATCCCTTCTGTTCTGTTTGTACTGAATGCTTCTTTCTTCAGATAGATACATAAAGCAGCACCTAGGAAGTAAACATCAGCCTTCACCAGAATGCAACCATTGACCTAATCTTGTACTTCTCAGCCTCAAGAACTAGGAAAAAGAAAAGCAACGGTGTTGTCTGTACAGTTTTTACTATTTAGTTTTGGAATCACACACAGACTAAAATACATACTTTAAAGGGAAAATGATATTGTTATATTTACACTAAATATTGGCATTGGTTGTATACTCATGTCTTAGAGTTTCCATTACAGTAAAGAGACACCATGATGAAGGCAACTTTTACAAGGGAAAATGTTTAACTGGGGCTGGCTGACAGGTTCAGAGATCAATCCATTATCATCAAGGCAGAAAGTATAGCAGAGTCCAGGCAGGCAAGGTTCTGGAGGAGCTAAGAATTTTACATATTAATCAGAAGGCAGCCTGCAGGAGACTGTCTTCTAGGCAGTTAAAAGGAAGGTCTCAAAGTTGATCCCACAGTAACAAAATTTCTCCAACAAAGGCTCACCTACTCAAACAAGGCCACACCTCCATATAGTGCCACTCCCCATACTGAAACCACCACTATTCACTTCCTGGTTCCCACAGACTTGTTCAAACACATGAGTCTATGGAGGCCACACCTAGCAATAGGATAATGTAAAATTCATTTAGTCCAACTTCAAAAGTCCCAGCAGTCTATAGCAGTCTCAACAAAGTTAAAAGTCAAAAGTTCAAAGTTTTTTCTGAGATTCATGCAGTATCTTAACTGTAATCCCATATAAAGTCAAAATCAAAAAGCAGATCACATTCTTCCAACATTCCAGTGTCATGGTGATAAAAAACTGGACCAAAGCAAGACCAAACACCAGCTGGGAAAACCCAAGCTCTACATCTCCATGTCTGATGTATAGTTCCATTCAGCTTTGTTGACTACGAACAGTTCTTTCTCTTGGGCTGGTTACACTGATTGTAAGCATCTTTCCTCAACAGGTATTCCATGTTTCTGACATCTGTAACATCTTGGAGTCTCCAAGGCAACTCCGACTTCACATTGTTACAGTGTCTGGGATCCACTCATGATATTACGGGCTCCTCCAAAGGGCTTGAGTCACTTCACCAGCTCTGCACTTTGTAGCCCTCTAGGTTCCAGTTGACTCCACTACACTGCTGCTGCTGTTTTTGGAGGTTATTCTATGGTACTGGTATCTTCAATTTCCTGGAATATTTCACTGAAACTAGGCATCACCTGTAGCCACTCATAGTGCTAAGCGTCAACTTCTTTGTATGACACATTCATTCCTGGGCCATTAATTGCTACTGAGGCTGTCCCTTCACCAATGGCTGTTCTTGGCTTCTCACAGTGTCAAACTTCAGCTATTCTCCATGCCATCAAAACCTGTACCACCTGAGTAATACTTAAACATTACCATGTACAGCTGAAGTACAAGAAACAACTTTGGCTATCTTTGGAACACATCTTTGTGCTCTCAGAAAACATTTCCCAGAAGATTTCACTTCAGTGGTGTTGGTCTCTTCTTAATCATCCTTATTTCCGTAGTGCCAGGTAACCAGCATCAACTGTCCCAGCAACCCCATGTTATCCTTGACTCTAAAGCCAGAACTAGATGGCTCAACCTACCAAGTTGTGCAGCTTGCTGGGACAGGAACATGCCACTCCCCATGTTAAATTACATCATCACCAGTTTTCTGTTTTCTAGTTCTCTCATTGTCTGAGCTTGGCTGTCATGGAACTTGCTCTGTAGATTGACCTTGAATTCATAGGTCTATCTGCATAGCTGTCTCCTGAATGCTGTGATTAAAGATGTGTACCACAACTCTTGGACTTACGATTTTCATTGCTTGAAACTTCTTGAGACTCTTGAGAGCATATCTGCTTTTTTCAAAAAAGAACAAAAAAAAAAAGAAAAAAAAAAAGAAAAAGCAAAAAACAAACCAATTCAAACCAACCAAAAACAAAACAAAACAAAGCAAAACACCACCAACAGGAAAAAACTAATTTTATCATACCTTTAGTAATACAGATGCCAGGACACAAAGTAAGATTATTGAAAGAAGGAAACAAAGAGAGACTTAGAAGAATGACTTTGATTAGAGCTATGCTTTCATGCTACATAACTTCAGAAACTGCCTCTTTCTCACTTGGAGGTTAGCCTTTATAAACACTGATGTAGAATAGGTTATATTGATTTGATGATGTCATAGATGCCCAGGTTCTTCCTGTTTGAATAGATTTTAGAGCACTAGCTTATTAGTAGTTGCCATATTCAGAACAATGCAACAGTATATACAATCTGACAGAGAGGTTAAGGCTTTATTGATATTTCTGGGAGCAAACTGCTTATCCTTTCCAAAGATCCTTTTGGAATTTCTATTCTTGAATAGAGAAGAATAGTTTGCAAGTGTCACTCAATATAGAGAGTAATTCCTCCTGCCAGATTGGTCATGCAATTCCCGTCATTTATGAATTTGGAGCTGACTTTAAAGAAACAAAGCAACCAATGTGGTAGGTTTAAAGGAAAAGAGATCTTTTAATACCAAAGTTATACCTATCATCTGCAGAGAATGGTGCAGAAAGAATCTGTTCATATCAGAAAGCTTATATTCTTGGTGCACACACATTGCACTCTGAGCAGCTGAAAGCATAGAGACCAGGACTTATTATCACTGTTCCCTAGGTATGCAAATGCCACAGCACAGAGTAAAACTGGCTGAAAGGGAACAAAGAAAGAGATACAAGAGTGACTTTGCTTAGAGATATATTTTCATCTTTACTATGGAGATTGTCACATTAAGTCTCCATGGGAGAAACCAGAGATATCTATGAGAAAACAAACACAGTTTCTAAATGTAATATGTGAATTACATCAGCTTCATATTCAGTTTATTAGAATTTAGACTCAGACATAGACAATAAATCCTTTTATTTTCTTAAATGTCACTTAAGATCCTCTTCATATCTCTGATATAGCACATCTAGATTATTGCATTAATAGTGTCTTCAATAAGCAAAATCACGTAAAATTGGTTTTTCTTTTCTTTTTCCTTTCTTTTTTTTGCAAATGAAATATTAATGTTCTGCCAGCACACAGAAATAGAAGATTTTGGAATGGGTTTCAGAAATTGAAATTGTATGTTATTGTTATGCTTCTTTCAGCACGAATATAGATATAGATCAACTTAATATAAATATTGAAGATTAAAATGGTGATGTATTTCACTATTTAGCTGAAGGAGGAGGAGAAAGCTGGTGTTTGGCTCATGTTAATACATTAGCAATAAACAAGATATATGAACCATAATATAAGCATTGTACCTTGTGTGGCTACGCTAAAGATGTTTGGAAGGAGGTTTGCATTTCAACAATATTTAATGGGCTTCATCATAGCTTTCAGTAGCTAAAGATTCAAATAGTACCCAGCAACAAGCAGACTTTCTTTTTTATTATTATTATTTTTTTTATTGGATATTTTATGTATTTACATTTCAAATGTTACCCCCTTTCCTGGTTTCCCCACCAGAACTCACTCTCCCTTTCCCTTCCCCTGCTTTTAGGAGGATGCTCCACCCACCCACTCCCACCTCACAGGACTCGCATTCCCCTAGCCTTCATAGGAACAAGGGCTTCTCCTCCTATGGATGCCAGACAATGCCTTTCTATGCTACATATGCGGCTGGAAACATGGGTCCCTCCATGTGTAATCTTTGGTGAGTGGTCTAACCTCTGGGAGCTCTGGTGGGTCTGGTTGGTTGATATTGTTGTTTTTTCTATGGGGTTGCAAACCCTTTCAGCTCCTTCAGTCTTTTCTCTAACTCCTCCATTGGGGATGCGTGCTCAGTCAAGTAGTTGGCTGCGAGCATCTGCCTCTGCATTTGTCAGGCTCTGGCAGAGCCTCTCAGAAGACAGCTATGTCAGACTCCTGTCAGGAAGCACTTCTTGGTATCCACAATAGTGTCTGGGTTTGGTGTCTGTCTTTGGGATGGATCCCCAGGTGTGGGAGTTACAGAATGGACTTTCCTTCAGTCTCTGCTCCACACTTTGTCCTTCTGTTTCCTTTAGAGAGTAGCCCTTCTGGGTTAAGAATTTGGAGATGGCTTCCAACCTACAGTCTTTTCTAGCATCTGGATAAGGTCTCTACAGGTTCTCCCTCCCCTTCGTTGGGCATTTCAGCTAATCTCATCCTCCCTGGTGGATCTTGGGAGTCTCTTGCTTTCCTTGTATCTGAGACTTGCTTGTGGCTATCCCCAGTTCTCCATCCCCTATTGCTACAGACATCAGTTCAAATTTCCGACACTCTGTTTATCATCCCTGTCTCTTCTCATACTTATTCCTGCCCCCATTTTCACCCCTCTCTCTCCTCTCTTCCTCCCAAGTCCTTCCCATCCCGAACCTACCCTGAGAATTTTGTTCTTTCTTCTAAGAAGTACTGAAACATCCATGGTCTTCCTTCTTTTTGAGCTTCATATGATCTGTGAATTGGGTATTCCAAGATTTGGGGCTCATATCCACTTATCAGTGAATGCATATCATGTGTGTTTTCTGTGTTTTGGTTTCTTTACTCAGGATGATATTTTTTAGTTCCATCCATTTACCTGTGAATTTCATGAAGTCATTGTTTTTGATAGCTGAATAGGTCGTATTATGAAAATGTACCACATTTTCTGTATCCATTCATCTGTTGAAGGACATTTGGGTTCTTTCCTGCTTCTGGCTATTATAAATAAGCCTGCTATGAACTCAGTGGAGCATGTGTCCTTGTTATATGTTGAAGAATATTTTGGGTATATGCCCAGTAGTGGTATAGCTGGGTCCTCAGGTAATACTATGTCCAATTTTCTGAACTACTGCCAGACTGATTTCTAGAGGAATTGTATCAGTTTGTAATCTTACCAACAATGGAGGAGTGTTCCTCTTTCTCCACATCCTCACCAGCATCTGCTGTCACCTGAATTTTTGATCTTAGCCTTTCTGACTGGTGTGAGATGGAATCTCAGGATTGTTTGGATTTGCATTTTCCTGATGACTAGGAATGGTGAACATTTCTTTAGTTGCTTCTAAGCCATTCGATATTCCTCAGTTGAGAATTCTTTGTTTAGCTCTGTACTCCATTTTGAAATAGGGTTATTTGATTCTCTGAAGTATGGCTTCTTGAGTTCTTCTATAATAAAATATTGTATATTAGCCCTCTATCAGATGTAGGATTGGTAAATAGGTCTTCTTTGAAGGTCTGATAGAATTCTGCACTGAACCCATCTGGTCTTGTTTTTTTGTTGTTGTTGTTTTTTGGTTTTTGTTTTTGTTTTTTTTTTGGTTGGGACACTTTTAATGATTGCTTCTATTTCTTTAGGGGTTATGGGAATGCTTAGATTTAACTTTGTTACCTGGAATGTGTCTAGAAAATTATCCATTTCATACAGATTTTCAAGTTTTGTTGAGCATAGACTTTTGCAGTAGGCTCTGATGATTTTTTGAATTTCCTTGGTTTCTGTTGTTATATCTCCCTTTCATTTCTGATTTTGTTAATTTGGATACTGTCTCTGTGACCTCTTTTTAGTCTGGCTAAGGGTTTATCTATCTTGTTGATTTTCTCAAAAATCAACTCCTGGTTTTGTTGATTCTTTTTATAGTTCTTTTTGCTTCTACTTGGTTGACTTCAGTCCCGAGTGTGATTATTTCCTGCAATCTACTTCTCTTGGGTCTATTTGCTTCCTTTTGTTCTAGAGCTTTTGGATGTGCTGTCATAATACTAGCAGACTTTCTTGAGTAAATGACAAGCTGACTCAATTGCAAAAAGTAGAATCATTTTTCTTCTAGCATGATAATCAGTCATCCCTTTTTATCTAAAAAAAGTGGAATTTTATGGTTTGACAATAATATAGATAGGCACATGTACATCTATGAAACGATGAACATATTTTTAGCAAGTAAATATGATTTTCTTCAACTACAATAAGACCATTATAATATCATTTTAAACATTTATTTCTAAAATGTGAGTATCTCAAGAGTTCAAGGGATATTGTTGAAATTCATACACAAGTCTGCTTGTTTAGGTACTTGATACTCATTTATATTAAATTTATATAACACTATTATGATGTTATGCATTGTATTTACAAAAACAACAAAGCAAATAATGAATTTTTGTGATTTTATTTTCAGATGCCAGGATCTATAAAATTATATCATATTCATATCAAGTAAAAGTGTCTGAAATACAACAAAGATTTAATACAACTAAAGAACTATATCAAAACATGGTAATATGAATCTTCTTAAAAAGTGGCATTCATGGTTTCTTATTTTTATTTCATAGTATCAGTACTTACAAAGGATATATATATACTATTATAAGTATATAATTTACTTGGCATTGAGAGGAAGACGGGAGAAGTAGTATTAAAGACTAAGTATTAAAATGTCAGGTCACTGTTTTGCTGTGAGATATCTTTGTCAATCCCTTTCTTTCTATTCTCATGTTTCTTTTAACTGCCTGTGTCTCCAGAGTTCTGAGTACTATTTTATGAATGGGAGAGGGCCTCACTTCCCACAGTCACAGCGAGGTGAAGGAGGTTGCTGTACCTAGCATAAGATCTGGAGCTGAGATACTAAGAACAAGTGAACTTAGTATAGGGATTGATGTAAGAATAAAATTTTAAAAGTGCATTTAATTTTTCAAAGATGGGAAACAATTTAATATAAAAGTCTTGAGGAAGAATAGAATAAAAGTTGCAGATCTACAAGCCATCCTATTTTAGAACTAGCCATGTGAGGAAAGAAGATAATGAAGGAAAAACACTGTAATAGTCGTTACTAATCATTAGCACTATTACTGTGTTTCCATGTTTGTTCTTTATATGTGTGTTCGCATATTTTTGCAGCTTCTGCTCATTATGGGTCTTAATTTATTTTTAATCTATCTTCTATCTTTTCATGTCATCTACCATCTAAATATCAATCATATGTTATTTAATTGTCTTTCCATCAATCTGTGTCTAGCATTTATCCATCATTTGCCTATCATTCTGTGATATATTGATCTATCTTCTATCAGTCAATCAATCTATCTATCTACTTTCTACCTAATTATTTATTTATCATCTAATTATCTCTCTGTGTGTTTAATTATAATTTATTTGTTCACTACATTTCATTCTTTTTTTTTTCATCAATTATCTACATAGGTACTTTATTTTACCTTAATCTAATAGGTTTTCTATTTAAAAGCAGTGTAAGCACAAATGTACATTATTTCTTTTGTTATCATTTGTACTACCCTAATATTAAATGTTTTTCAAATATTTTCTTCCTTAAAGACCAACGATCCTAACTTTTTGGCAGTAGTATGTATTAAGTATCACTATATAACAAGAATTGTTTGAGACATTAAAAGTATAGTAGCAAAATAAGCAGTGTCTGTTTTCTTTAAGTAATCCCACAGGGAAGCTGTGAAAGGATTAAGATGTAAGTAGTATATAGCCTAGGTCACTATAGATTTAGAAGTGGGGAGAGTGGCACGGGTGACACAGAGGAAAATATGGATGTCCACTCTGAAGACATTTTCACAGAGTAGTCAGAGTCAACTCTAAAATAGAAAATATATAGAATCATTTCCAATATTATAATTTTACAAACAAAAGTGTGAGCATTCCTCCACCAGTTTCCAGTGTCTAATAATTAAGGGCTAACTTTAATCTCTGTGTACTTACCATTTGCAGTACTTACCATTTTAGTGAATACTGATAAATGATGGGTTTGCGATTGGAGAAGGTCCAGAGGAGAGGTGGAATTGGTCAATTTACTTTAGTAGACTGGTGTTATAGGTTCAGCTGTAGTAGGTATTGTGAAAAGCTTGCTGTAATTATAAAATTAAACGTAGGATAAAAAAATGATTCACCATATCATATTTCCATCAATAGATACCTTCTAACATATACTTTTAAAATGCAAAAATTTCTCATGGAAAGCTTTAATTGTTATAGTTAAGGAAACAAATAACAGTACATCTTATTAAATCTTGTCCCAAAGTCTCTATTATTGTTCATTGTACAGTTCTTAAATTTTGATTATTTTTTTCAGTTTAGGTAGCCTACTTGGTAAACTGTTGTTGTCTTTGTTAGGGTTTCCATTTCTGTGAAAAGACACTGTGTTCAAGGCGACTCTTATGAAAGACAACATTTAATTAGACTGGCTTATAGATTCAGAGGTTCAGTACATTGTCAAAGAGGGAACAAGGCAGCATCCAGGCAGTCAAAGTACTTTTGGCTCCTCCAAAAGTACTACATATTGATACAAAGGCATACTGGAAAAGAGTGGCACCCATGTGGCTGGGAGGAGGGTATCCAAGCACATTCCCACAGTGACACACTTCCCCCAACAAGGCCACACTACTTCAACGGGCCACACTTCCTAATAGTTCCATTCCCAGGCCAAGCATATTCAATACACCACAACTGTCTACCTCAGATCATTATTATGACTATGCATAGAAGCCCATAGATAGGTCTGTGGATGCTCTCAGTTGTGGACCTGTTTGTCACCTTCACCAATACAGAGCAGTAGCTCAGATCTATAGCATCTTTTAACCCACACAATAAAATAATTTAGTTTGATCTGATGGTCTATCAGTACAGAGTAGAATTTATAATTTAAGGTCCACTGAGATAGTCTCCATAAGTAGTCATGAGACCTTGGCTTTGAGAGGAGAGATTCATAACTTACTATGTAGGTCAGTAGGAATGGGGATAAGAGAGACCAGTATTGTCTATAGTCTGGATACTGAGACTACAACATCATGAATTTGGTGTCTTTTCTATGCATTTATGAGGAGAGAGCTCTGATCTCAAACATTGAATTACTTACCTAAGCTGTCATTTTCTTAATTTTTCCCATTATATGTGAGGATGAGTACTGATGGAAGTGGATACAAGCAGCTCATGTACCTTCTTTTCACACAGCTCTTCCTTTCATTCACCAAGCAATGTGGTTCTTTACTGATGAAGAGTTTGAAATTTTGGTCCCACATGCAATGGTATTGTGATATAGTGTGAGATAGTGTAACAAAAAAAATCAGGTAGTTAATCATTTAAATAGGTTAAATAACTTCCTTTCACACATTATTCATTTGTGTATAACTTCCTATATGCATGTATTTTGGTTGCATAGATCAGTAGTCAGCCCATTTTGTGATTACTTTTGATGTGCATATTTTCATGTCAGGTTTGTTCTTCCTGCAATTAATACAGAACTTCTCTGGGCGATACCTGCATTGCTATCTAATTACCTGTTTTCTATGCAACACTGCATTTGAGAGTGAGCATCAGGGGAGTCTCATGTGTCAAGATTGCATTTATAACCTACAGGTATAGTTCAAAAAAAAAGCACCATATAATCAGCTCTAAAAACACATACAAGTAAATGGATAAGGACTGAGCAGCCTATGTGTGAAAACAAAAATTACTGAAGAGGGAACATAAGAGAGTGTGGAGAGCTATATGGGGGTATTTGGAGGGGGAGAAAGGAAGTGATTAATGCAATTTTGTTATAATCTTAAAAGTAAAATAAAAAAATAGTAAGCCAGGACTCATTTTTTGTTGTTTGTTTGTTTGTTTGTTTATTCTTTGGTTTTTATTCTATCCCTCTTCTGCAAGGCAGTCTTGTGAAACCTTCCATGAGGCAAGTTGAATGATAAATACTGATACAGCAGTGCTACATAAACCTGCTGTCTATATTCCCTCTTTGTACGAAACTGCTGTGCAATAGGGAACTGGTTGAGGACAGTAATAAATCATAGGTAATGAATTTAAATCTCCTAGGAAAGTGGGACACGGATTTTGGACTTAGGCATTTGTAAATTCAACTGAAGTTGAAACCAGCATATTAAACCATCACAAATATTAAGTATTAATTTTCTTCTTACTTGAAAAAACAATGACCTAAATACTTACTTATTCACCATTAAAATATTTTCTAATTATTTATGTGATCATTTATACATGTATATTCTCTTATATGTCTTCCTTAAAATTTAGAATTCAAGTAACCTGTCTAATGCCTTTACTTCCACATAATATTGAACATAGTTGTCAATTCAACTCAAAACAGGATCAGTCAATTATCGTAATTGATTAATAATTAAAAGATTAAGAAGACTTGCATTAAAGATTTGAATAAGCATGCCATTGTATCATAATAAACTTAATCTCTATTTATATAAATTATTGATATAATTCAAAATTTAGACATGTGCACACACACATATACACATACAAAGGTTGTACTTTTCCTAGTCTGGATTACTTTGAATCTACTTCCTCACTACCTCAGTGCCTTTAATATATCTTGTTCATTTATATTCAATGACATCTTAATTAATGAGCCTTACTTGTTTAAAAGAATTCACCTGAACATGACTGATGAGATTCATTTAAGGTACCTAACATTTCTAGTACCTGTTATATCGAGTAATTATATTTGCCACCATTTTCTTTTAGATCAGCCAAACGTCCTAATCCAGACAAAGAATATCCTATATATTTCCTGCCTTTATTTATACTTGTTTTTTATACTATGACAATTTATATTATATATGAAAATTCTTTACATCATAATATTCTTGGTATATGAAAATACTTTTATCTTTATGTGATCTTCAAAGCCAGTGGCTTCTATACATGCTACTTCATCAAAAACATTGTTGTGTTTCCTTTTGACTATTACTGAGTGGTATTTACCATAGTGGACTTGTTTTTAAAGTCAAGTGAAAGCAAGCTATTTTATCAATAAGTAATTTGACATTACAATATCTTAAAATGCATTTAAAATGAATAAATGAATATATAGTATTTGTTTTGGCTTCTTACATGTTATCATTTTTGTGGGTCTTAAAGAGTATAAGCATTTTACTACATATTCTCAGGTTGTGGGGGCATTCTCCAATACATACAATGCATATTCCTTAGATTGAGTACAGTGATCTTCATAATGTGGATAGATTTCATACAGATTAAAGCCAAAACTTCTTCCTAGATTCTTTTAGAAAATTCAGACAACACTAATGTTCAATTAAATTTATCTATTTATATGTTTGTGTTCATACATAATTTTAAGTCTATAAAAGTTTAATACAATACTATTACAGAGTATTCTGTTTGCACTATAGGGAAATAAAATGTTGAATTATAGGTAAAGCAGAAGAGATCAACTTGGCTGTGAAAGAATTTTCAATGAACTTGCATAAGAGAATATACCCTCTTAGACATTTTTGAGAGCAAAAATATGCTTACATTGAATCAAAGTTTCAATATATGTCTCAGGAGACTAAGATTAATTATTTTTGGATAAGCATGGGCATAAGACATTGTTTCTTTGGGGTAAATTAAATAAGTGAATGATCAAATGAGTTTTTCTTAAGTTTTAAGTACTTTTCTCAAATTACAGGATTTGTAGATGGAAATAAATTTAAATGACAAGGCCTCCTAGCCTTCATTATGAGGAAATCAAGTAAATTAACAGGGAGCACAGCAGGGTTTTATTATCATGAAAGAAATTAGTTCAGTGTCTTTTTAAACACAATTGGGGAACTGTGAGTTCACAGGAAGGCAAAGCAAGAAATATGTTTGACTGTCAAATAAAAGTGATCATTAGCTCCCATCTTCTTTCGAATATCTCCCGTAATTTTCTCTTCTTTTCTGGTCCCTGTTTCATTCCCTAAGTATACTCTCTCATTTTTCCCCACTTAATGCATAGATAGAAGTATAGAAGCCATCATGTGGTAATTGTTAATTATCTTGTGTTGTTGGGATCAATACAGAAGCACTTTGGATTAGATATTTTACTGCTCTTAGGTCTTTCCTAATTTCAAAACTGAATTTAATATATCTAACCTGCAGAGAGCCACAGTTCAGCAACATATAAACTGTCCACTATTGATTTTCCATTCTTCTTTTGTGTGGCTGATTGGCATTTGCTGTATGCTGTGCTCTCCAAAATTATTGGGAAATAGCTTTCCACATGTTTCTATCCCAAGGATAAGATCAGAATGCAAATGTTGAAGCCTGGATTTTAAGGAATTTATATTGCCTCCATAACATCCTAAATAGTCTGTACATCAACTATTTTATAGTTGAATAATATTTTTGTAACTCATTCACACAGGACTTTTTTCTATTGTTTTCCTTTTCTTTTTCTTTTCTTTTTTTTTTTATTTTTTATTTTTTTATTTTTTTCTACTCAGAGTTTCTCTGTGTAGCCTTGGCTGCCCTGGAACTTACTCTGTAGACCAGGCTGGCCTCGAACTCAGAAATCCACCTGCCTCTGTCTCCCAAGTGGTGGAATTAAAGTCACAACTGCCTGGCTACAAAGCACTTTCTTACTGATATAATTTGGAGACTTGTGCATCTAGTAAAACTATGTGTCTAGCTAGCTTAGGACTGCAACCAAAAAAAAAAAAAAAAATTGTCCTTTGTTAAAGTTTGCAAGGTGCCTGAGGTGGAAAATCCATATATGCAATTAAACTCTTAAGACCATTTGGGAAGTTGCTAAAATACCCAGGCCTTTAACATACACTAAATCAAAATCTCTTGTAGTAGAGCTCTGTCTAAAACATTCGCAATCAGGTCCAATACTTACCACGAAATGATAGAGGTGAAAAATGAAACCAATTCTCTGAATATGAATGGAGTGAAATTCTGGATGAAAATTGAATGGAAATTCTGGGTCATAAGGTTCTTTGGCATTTAAAAAACTGAATATTAGCATTATCTGCAGATATTTTGTAAGACAGCTCTCTTAGATATGTGATGAATTCATCTCAGCAAAATTACTATACCAAGTATGTAAGAGTGTGGTCAATTAGCACCCTAAGATAAAGGATAAAATTTAGTATATTTTATAATTCTTTCTGTTTTCCCTCACTCATTCTTTCCCGTTTTTCTCTCCTCCCTCTTATCTATTATTTTTCTCCCCAAATATCATTGATTCTTTTGCATTTTTCTAGATTCCTCTATTTCTACCAAGGACTGATGGCAAATTATCATTTATTAATATTATTTTAGTATAGGAAATGAACTGTGAACAAGATACAAAATAGACAAATTTTCTGAGTTTAAGACTAAGTATCTTAGTAGAAGTAGAGAGAATAAGAGTTTATGAACTACTGAATAAATTATTTTATGATATGATGGATATTATTACAAAGATAAATGTATCATCACTGACAATGATTGAGGAGTGAACTTTCTTATTAATATAGTTAAAATTTACAGTTTAGTTAATTTAGGATAAACAAAAGAAAGACCATTGTGAAGATGAATGACAGTATTGTTTCTGGCACCAGGAAAGCAGATACAAAGATGAAGTATAAAATGAAACTTTGTATGTGTAAGCAGGTAAGACTAGGCAAGAAAGAATCTTTGTCTTAATTTATTGCACACATTAGGTGTATGATTGAGATAGTAAGTGTACCTGAGCCAAACTTGTATTTAATCTGATAGTTAATTTAACATAAAACTATATGATCTATTTTATTCATAAATAGTTTTTTAATGAAGGACCAATCTTAAATTAATATTTTCTATTATAATGTCAGTCACTGTGCAGTTTCTAGCACAAATAATACACATTAATTACTGCACTTGGATGGATTTATACCAAATAATTTAAATTTTCTGTAAATTGTCTTAATCATTTAATTTATATATATAATATATAATATTAATAAAAATTTCAGTGTAGCTCTTTCTTGTGTTAACCTAGTGAGAAGGCATTATAATATCTTTTATTTCATGGTTCTTCAAATTTGTTTTCGGTCAGTTTTTGACTGTTTCTACAAAAATGTAAAGAACTCAAAGTTTATATAAAACTATAGACAAAAATGAGTCTGTAACTGAAAAGGAAGAAAAATGTTCCAATGTGATTCCTGAGCCACACATGCAGTGGTACTAGAACCAGTTTAGTTATAATTAAAGATAGACATTCTAGTGAACTGACAAGCTTATAATTAAAGCAATAATACAAGCAGTCTGCACCTGTGTTGAAAAATCTAAAGACAAAATGATCGACTTTCATGATAACAGAGAATTAAAATGCTAAAGACCAGAACCAGATTATTTTCAGTTCTTTTTGTCCCTTTGGAAAGCCATTCATTGCCTGCATTTACCTCTGACCCTGACCTAACATCCTTGTAACTATTAAAATGTTTCCAATGTGTGTTAGCTTCCAACAAATCATAACTAAGAATGTCACAAAATGACTACTGAAGCCTACAACAGAAATGTCTGCTTACTTTATTTTTCTACCAATTATTTTAAAATGTCTTTATTTAGAAATGTATTTGTTCTGTTACTATAAACCAACATGAAAGTGTTGAACATAGCTCTGTGACCTGTATGGCTGTAAGGATATGACCAAGAAATGACAGACACACATACATACAGAGAAGCTGGTTCTGTAGGACCATTATATGGCAGAGATGGATCAAAGCAACCCAGAAAATGAGCTGGCTACTTAATTTCAATGGGATCTCAGTATGGGAGATGACTCACTGTATATTCAACCAGATTAGGAAGATATGTTTTGTGGTTTCTGTATATAGTGGTTTTTCTAAAGAAGAATCAATTGCAATAGACTTACATGTACCAGAGAAAGGTTATGTTATTTTTGAAATTGGAAATTGCAAATCTAAAACCTACAAAAATTAAAAAACTGGAAATTACTTTCTGTCTGATGCCCTGGTGTCCTTGATATGGCCATAAGCATATCAATAAAACATATTCTCTTAGGAGTCTTAGGTACACAAAATCATTGATCTCTGAGCCATAATTGATCATAGGTGACTACAGAATTAACTCACAAATTCGTTTGATGTGAGTACTGTGCTTTTGTGTTTATACCATGGTCTCTGACTGAACAAATATTATATGACATTAAATTTTTATTATATATTTTTGTGTGTGTGTGTGTGTGTGAGTGTGTGTGTGTGTGTGTGCAGTAAAGCATTTTCTCATGGAAGTCAGAGGACAGCTTGAATGAGTTCCCTGTCTTCTACTCAGTGGATACCAATGGTGGGTCAGGTTGCCATGTTTAGTAACAATGTCTTTAAACCACTAAACCATCTTATCAAGGCTACATGGAAAACTTCTAAATAATTTATTTTTAAACATCATCATATAATATATCATATAGCATTATCACATGAGTGAATATTATTTATTTTGTGGTTCTTCTTTCCCTATCTTTCCCAAAGTCTCTGCTACCAGTGTTTCTCCTATTGTAAGTCCTTCTTCAGATCATTTTCTCACTTCATGTATCATTCCTTTTTTCACATCTCCTAATATTGCCATTAAAATGCATTCCAAATTTATGAAGAAAAAGTCCTGCAGAATTTAAATATAAATTGAAGCTAGGGCAAGAACTCATATCAGAAATCTAGAGGTTGGAATAAAGAGGCAGGAAGAGAAGCCATGGAAATTCTGCTTACAATCTTGACTTCTTGTTTCCTTATACACTATAGGACCAGCTGCCAAGATACATCAACATCCACAATGAATTGCGTCCTCCCACTTAAATCATTAGTCAAGAAAATTGCCTACAGACTTGTCTAAAGGCAATCTAATAGAATTTTTTTTTTATTTCAGATAACTCTGCACTGTGTGAAGGTGGCAGTGAAAAAGCCATCCAGGAAAGCTACTATGAAGAAATCTAACAACAAATTTTGGAAAGGATGTCAGAAAGAGGAACATTATACACCAGTGGTGAGTATAAAAATTAGTAGTATCATTATGGAGATCAAAGTGGGTGTTTCTCAGACAAATATAATAGAACAGACTATAGAACTCAGAGAAAACTCTTCAAAAAGAAAAGTTAAAAAGTTACTTATTGTCCCGCGCTACCGTCTCGCCAGCAAGAACGACGCGGCACACAAAGGATCCTTCTGCAGTAAAGCTTTAATGCATCTTGAGAGGGAGAGCATAAGCTTGCCAAGAATGGAGACCCCGAACAATAGAACACCCGTCCCTTATATAGGCCACAGCGCTTGCCTGGGACATGGAGCTTCCCCATTGGCTCCCCGCACATCAGGCCAGATGACGCCACGAGAGAGGCTGAGACTCTGAGGTGGAAAATTACCAGGTGCATGCGCACTAGCCTGTTTACAACTTGTTCTCGGCCGGATGTAGGCGCCATTTTGTAATGGCGAATGTGGGTGCGACTCAGGCGGCTTCCCACAACTTATTTTCTTGAATAAATCATTTCATGCTTGGATCTTCTGTCATACTGACATGAATTTATATTCTTTTTTTCACATAAAAGTTTGCTGCATATAGACTTTAATATTTTGAACTGTTATGTTTGCTATTCATTTATTTATTTTTCTGTTATCTATTATAAACTGACCATAGTTTATTATTACCAAAAATATGTAAATTAAAATGCAATCCTCTCTGGATGTAATAGCATTAAGACAATTGCTTGATACCTAAAACAATATTGGAATCATATGGTTAACTAAACCAAAAAGAAAATAAAACCATAAATCTTAACAAAAGTAACTTCAGAAAGGAATTAATATATGACTGAATTACATATGATTAAAAATAACTAGTAATATAGCATAACTCATAAGCGAAGTGGAAATTTATGGTTGTGTCATAAGATGCAGAAACAAGTGATGTTTTGCTGAAGTGGACTCATGTGATATTTTGCTAAACAAACCAGTGAGAGAACACAAGATGTTTCGAGAGAGTATAAGTAGGACTCAACAGACAGTGACAGGGTTGCTTGAAGAGCTAGCTTTGAAACACTTCCTTGGTTTTGCATCTTTGCTTCATTAATAAAGGCATGGTAGAAAAGTTCTGGCGTCCTAGCTGGTTCTGCTCACTCACACTGACTTGTGCTGATTCAGTGGAGACCTGGCTGTTTTTGCTGGATCATGCCACTGTTGCTGATCTGTGTTCGGTATCCTGACACTACTGGAATGGACTATTGGTATTCTGACAAATGGAGATTGGAATTACCTCAGAGAACTACTTTTAAACAGATCAGCAGCCCCTTGTTCTATTATTTACCATCTTTTCTCCCCTGCCTTTGTACAGTGGCCTAGAAAGGGGTTCAAAGCATTTGAGAACCCCTGTTAAAGTGGGTTTTGA